>JAVJIF010016871.1:0-131401 GCA_038442645.1 Agave tequilana | reverse complement strand
ATCTTACATATGTATAGATCTAGCTAGAAATGAAATTTTCAAGTAGAGAAGTTATAAAACCATGGGTAATCTCTAAAATAGGTGCCTCTTGATAGCGATGCAATGTGACGGTTGATCCTTTGAGTTTCGATGCATCCACCACCAAGGCATCATCCCCCTATGTCTGGAGGAGGACGACACACCTACATCAATCAAGTTTGATGTATTTTTTTGGTTACCCAAATTTTTGGGTCTTATAGGGTTAGTACTTTCTCAAACCCAAATATTTTTATTTAACATATTTAGCTTTACATAACAAAATTTTACTAAATGGCCTTCGCCGCAATGTGCACATGTGTACACTTTGCCATATATGAAAGCTTGCTTATGTGATGTGTGTGTGTGATGTGCATGTTTTCATGGTGTGTGTAGATGAATGAGATATATATTTCCTTTAGGTTTTTTCCTTTAGAAACATAGAAGCAAATTTGTTCATGTCAAAGCACACTTTTTCAAAGTGGTATCCAAAACATCAATACGTTTTTGGATATTCGAAAATTCATTTTTTTAAAAGTAATATTAGGGCTTTTACCCTTATAAATAAGTTTGTATTTATCAAAATCCTTTTTATTTTCTCAAAAGAAATGGATAAGTCGTTTTTCTCTTTAATAACAATTTCTAGCTTATTCTTTAGAAAATTATTTTTTCTTTTCAGTTTTTTGTTTTGTGCAAGAGGACATTCATATCTATTTTGTAATTCTTCAAAAAATTGTGCAAGTTCATCCATAGTTAAATCATTATCTTCTAAAGAGGTTTGAGATTTACCATGGAAGCTTTCTCTCCGTTTGCCATAAAGCAAACGTGTGCGACATCAATCTCCCTCGAAGTCCATCTCTGAATCATTCCAAGTGGCTATCATCACCTCTTCTTCTTATGCACGTTTTTTGGAGGTAGTGGCTTGAAGTGATGGGCAATTCGCAATTAGATGGCCACTCTCTACAATGAAAGTAAGCACCCGTCTCTTCCTTCTTTTTTCAAATCTTCTTTAATGTCTTCCTCTTCAGAAGTTGCTTTGTCTTCCCTTTTTGTAAAATATTTTTCCCACTTTCCTAATGAGCATGACAAAGTCCTCATCACGCTTCTTCGACGATTTTTCTTCATAAAAGGATGATGGAGTAGCCTTGAAAGCTATTGCTTTCTTCTTGGGGTCTTTCTTTCTTCTCTTACCTTCATTTTCATCTCATAAGTTTTGAGATTTTCAATAAAGCCGGAGAAGTTCATCTCCTCTCTATTGTTGAGCTCCTTAAGGTTGTTGCCTTGACTTCCGAAACTTTGAAAAGAGCTCTAATGACCTTCCAGATCTTTTGGTCATTGTCAATGGTGTCACCTAAAGAAGACAAACTATTAGTGATTTTGATAACCGAGTGAGCATCTCATCGATACTTTCATTTCAAGCATATAAAAATTCTCATATTGAGAATGGAGTAAGTCAACTTTAGATCTCTTGACTTGTAACACCCCCTCATGAGTAATGATAAAATCATTCCAAACCTCATAAGTAGATTTGCAATTAACTACACGAGAAAGATCATCATCATTTAATGCTTGTGTAAGTGCATACTGGCTTTAACATTTGGCCTCATAGTCCTTAGTGGTTGCTTCGAACCATGTATCTCATCCCTGTGAGGTTCAAAAAATT
Source organism: Agave tequilana (assembly GCA_038442645.1). NCBI lineage: Eukaryota > Viridiplantae > Streptophyta > Magnoliopsida > Asparagales > Asparagaceae > Agave > Agave tequilana. The sequence goes on along the minus strand of JAVJIF010016871.1, from coordinate 129,723 downwards.
CTTTGGTAATGACCTTGACAACTCTATCTCTTAGAGATTTAAGGAATATGTTCGTTTTGACCTTCCAAATGGGGAAGTTCAACCCATCAAAATTGGGTGGGAATGCCATGAAAACAAGTATAAGTGCACAAACAAATAACAAATGCAACAAATGAATATAGCCAAATCAAAGGATCTCCCTAAGGTGGTTAAACCAAAACTAGGGTTAGGCTCCTCTGATACCAATTGTAAATCACCTAGAGGGGGTAAATAGGTGATAGCTATACTAAATGACAAAGAATGCAAAATAAAAAATTTACTTGCTAACAACTTAGAAAATACCAATTACAAACTTAAGAAATACTTGCAAATATGTAAATAATATAAGAGTGCAAGTAATTAAAGAGAGAGAGTGAAGAAAGAAAAGGTAAGCAATTGCAAGCACGATGATTCGTTTCGAGGTTCGAGGCCACTGCTCTACGTTTCCACCTTTAACACTATGAAGGATTTTCACTATGACTGATCTCACTAGATCGTCAACCGTTACAAGTTCTCATTAGAACTCAATGGACTCACAAGTCTTCCTCGTTGTGCCGTAAAACAACATGGAGCTCATTAGCTCATTTGAGGCTGCAACCTCTACAACTTCTCAATAGAAAGAAATCAGTGATCTTCACTTGATCACAAATAGCTCACAATCACAATCCTATAACTAAGATGAGGAGGTGAAAACTCTTGGGATTGTGTAGTGAAAATAGGTTATAGAGATGTAGAGAAGAGGCTCCAGCTAAAAATCAGAATATGAAAATTTGGCTTAAAAAAAATCTTTTAAGAAAACTAAAACTTGTAAAAAACTTGATCTAAACTTTAAAAATCTTATTCTTGAGATTTTCTACAGTCCCACTATTTATAGGGAATGAAAACATGAGTAGAAAACCCAAAAGAGCTGTTAGGAAAAGACCAAGAAAAAGATAAAATAGAATATAGCCGTTAGGAAAAAATACAGAAGAAAAGTCTTTTATCAGCTCGATCGGCCGGGTCAATTGCCAATGGTCAGATTTTCAACCATTGGGGATAGCGGTCGACCGGTCGGTCGACCGTTGTTCCCAACCAGAGAGCTAAACTCTCTGTCGGTCGACCGCCCCGCGGTCGACCGGACCTAATCGAGAGCAAAGCTCTTGCAGTCGGTCGACCGCCCAGTCGACTGAACTGCACATATGCACTTTGGTGTATGTCGTTCGACCGCTCGATCGACCGACAGAGCATTTTGCTCTGCCTACGGTGGACCCGCGGTCGACCGACAATGGGCCAAAGGCAAAGTATTGAAATCTTTTTGAATTATTCTTTTTCTGACAAAATAACTTTGATCTTTAAATACAAAATAGAGTCCTAGAGACTTATAGAACTAGTGTGTGATCGCGGATCAAACAAAAACAAAGTTAGAATCATATTTTGTAAAAAAAAAAAACTTCTCTAAGTTGAAAACCCAATTTTCCGAAACTCATTTTTTCCGAACTCGATTTTGAAAACAATAAAGAGAATACTTATGAACTCTTTTAAAGACACATAAGAGTATGTGATGTATGTGTGTGTGTGTGTGTCAATCCCAAAAGCTATCAACCTATATCATCTTGATTTTAACAAACGACTATAAATCCGATTTAAAATACAAAAGTAAAAATATAAAATCTTGATATAGTTTTGTCTAGTATACTTGATCCTTGAGCTCTTCTATATGCTTAAACTCTGGGATCTACATCTTCTTGCTTTCCAAATGTATGAGTCTTGTGATGGAGCAGAAATGCAACAAATAGTCAACCTAAAACTTTGTTAAACAAAATGTTAGAAACATAACTACATATATTGTGTTATCATCAAAACTAGGGCTAATGGTCTTTGGGCCAATATCTAACTCATCTGTATTTTCACTTTCTATCACATTTAATGTTTGTTGTTCAGAAAAAATCTGAGTGAATTTGGATACAGGCGCTACCTATCATATTTGTCCCAAACGGGGGTGGTGCGCCAGTTTTGAAACTAGATGGAAGCTTGGTGTCATTTGGTGATGAATAACATGCCATATTGAAGGGATATGTACAGTTCGCATCAAGTTATCTGATGGAACAGTGAGAGAGTTGAAGAATGTGAGATATGTTCTCAGTTGAAGATGAACCTTACTTCAGTTGGAGCTTTGGAGGCGTTGGGCCTGAGAGGAACTCTTGAAGAAGGCATTCTCAAAATGTCCAGTAGCTCATTAGTTGTTCTGAAGAGCATCAACACAACAACTTATACTATTTGAAGGGTAGTGTAGTTATTGAAAATTTGATAGCTTCAGAACATTTGGAAGATGACTCTACCAAGTTATGGCAGATGAGGCTCAGAGAGGTTGGTATGGATTCTTTGCAAGTTTTGGTGAAGCAAGGATTCTTGGAAGGTGTGTTGACCTACAATTTGGAATTTGGTGAAACGTTATGTTCTAGACAAGAAGAAAAGTAAAATTTGGTACCGCAATTCACCGCATGAGAGGTCTTTTTAATTGTGTTCACATTGATGTTTGGAGTCCTACCAAGACTGCATCACGTGGAGGCTGTCGATACTCAGTCACTTTTGTTGATGATTTATTTAGGAATTTTGGGTATATCCTATGAGACAAAGATTTGAAGTTCTAGATTTGTTCGTGAAGTGGAAGAGGTTGATGGAGAAACAGACTGGTAGGAAGATAAAGATGCTCTAATTTGATCATGTTGGGGATGTTGCCCAAGGTTACAATCACCTTGTTTAGTGTATTTTGATGATTACAAAAACATATTAGTTATTTGTACTAATAACAATTGTTGTTTAAGTGTGTTTCAGGTTTATATCATACTAGAAGTACTCTCACTCAAATACAAGATTTTGGACTCAAGACAATTCAATTGGGCTCAAGTTGCAATATTGAAGATCAAGTGAAGATAGCCCACCTTGAAGAATAGCTTTGAAGTCCTTTAGAAGTTTGTAAGTTTAGAATGTTAAAGTTTGAATATAGGAAATTTGGCTCTAGGATTTGCACACACATGTTTCATGTATTCCTATGTTTTGAAAATAGTTATTGAAAATGGTTATTTCTAAGTTTTATGCCTAGTTTATATATACATGTACCAAAGCTTTATATCCTGAAAACTTGTTTAAAACATGTGTATAAACTATTTTCTGCATAATACTTAGCTATATGTATTTTAAAATATTTATCAAAATTTTTCTAACTCAAAACAGCCCAGTTTTTCTGTTTCAGGCAACATCGGTCGACCGGCCCGGTCGACCGGCGCTGTGTCTGGACATGCACTGTTTGTGCATGTCCGTCGGTCGACCGGACGGTCGACCGACGGAGAGCATTCTGCTCTCGGGAATTTTCGGTCGACCGGACCGGTCGACCGGAAGAAGGAAACTGTGTTTCCTCCTTTTGGGTCGGTCGACCGGACCGGTCGACGGGGAGCCAACGGCTACTTCCAGCTAGGCTGGCGGTCGACCGCCAAGCCTGCAACTTAGCAACGGCTCTTCCTCTTTGGGCAGTTCTGAAAAACTGTTTTTTTGTTTCAGCTTTAACAGATTTTTGGAGATTTGTTGGGGAGCTTTTCAGAGAAAATAAGACAAAAATAAATGTTTTAACCTATTTTTAAGCCTATAAATAGAGGAGAAGTCTCTCTTGCATATCACTTAGAAAAAATCCTCAAGTTTGTTGTTTTCAAAAGAGAAAAGAAAAATTGTTTGAAGCTTTCAATTCCTACTCTTTCAAGATTGTTTTTCAGTTGTGTTTGATTCTCTATATCACTCTACAACTGAAAGTTTTCTCACCACACTTCATAGAGCCAAAAATCCTATAATCATTCTATAGTGAAGTTGTAATTGAAGTGAGAGTGTTTGTAAAAGAGATGAGAAAAAGTGTAGTGATCAAGTTGTAATCACTTGTTCTTGTAATTCCTTCTTTGTGGAGCAACCTCTTCGGTAGAGGTCCTTTGTACTTGGTGGAGCTCGGTGCTCGGTCTTCGGTAGACCAATTGTAAAGGCATCCTCGTGGATAGGGGAAACCCTTCACGGAGGTGAGGCGGGGACTAGAGCAAGTGTGCTCGAACCTCGAAACAAATCATCTTGTTTGCGATTGCCTTTGCGTTATTCTTGCTTTCAATTTCTCTTGCTTTATATTGTCTTGAATATTTGTGAGAACTAACCCTCTACTGTGCAATCTTATCTTGTTTACTTTACTTGCTATACTTGTTGTGTTACATTGTGTGCATTTCATTTTACATCATCATACTTGGCATTGATCGATCACACCTCAATACAACACGGTTGCATTGCGCACCTCTAACCCATTTTAAGGGGAATTGGGAGGAAGGAGTTCAGAACCTCGCAAGGGGTATTCGGCTCTTAGTCGTGTTTGAGAGATCGTTGCATCACATTTAATTAAGTTTAAAAAGATCATTAGATTAGCATTCACACCTATTCACCCCCCTCTAGGTATTTTTCAATTGGTATCAGAGCTTGGACTCTAGGATTTGGTTTAACAACCTTAGAGAAGATCCTAATTTGCTAATCATTTCATCATATTCATATAAGTAAAATGCCGATGGAATTAAGACCCCTCCTAAATTTGATGGACTTAACTTTCCCATATGGAAAGTTAAGATGACTGTGTTTTTGCAATCTCTAGGTAGCCGAGTTGCAAAGGCCGTGACTAAGTCCTTTAGTGTACCCCCGGTGACGAATCCACTTGGTCCGAAATAGAGACTAAGGAATTCGATGCCAATGCCAAAGCTCACTATGCACTTCTTCAAGCCCTAAATGATGATGACATAGCTAGGGTTATACATTGCAAGTCCGCATTTGAGATTTGGTCACACTTGATAGTCACTCATGAGGGGACCTCACAAGTAAAGAAGGCTAAGATTGACCTTCTTCGGTCTCAATATGAAACATTTAGCATGCAAGAAAATGAAACCATAGATGATATGGTTACAAGATTTACCAAGATTACTAATGGACTCTCTCTTTAGGTGAAGATATCAACAATGATCAAAGAGTAAGGAAGATCATCCGGGCTCTTCCTCCTTCATGGGAAGTTAAAGCTACAAATTGAAGGAACTCAATGACAATGAAGAGATGGAGCTCATAGGTCTCATTGGGAACCTCAAAACCCATGAGATGGAAAGGAAAGCAAGGGAGGACATGTCTCCTACAAGAAGAAGACCATCGCCTTCAAGAGTCAAGCTACACACACCGATGAAGATGATGAAGAAGAAGATGATGAGGAGCTCTCACTCCTTGTTAAGAATGTCCGGAGGATGTATAACAAGGCGAAGTACCAAGGTAGAAGGAGATGGCAAGCAGGCAAAGAAGAAAGAAAGATCATATGCTTCAATTGCCAAAACCGGGACACATGGCGGAGTGTCCGAAAAAGCAAAGCCTTCCACTTCAAAGAAGCCTTACAAGAAGAAGGCTATGAAGGCAACTTGGGATTCGGAGACCGAATCCGAGGAAGAAATAGACACCGCTAACATGTGCTTCATGGCTAATGAAGGCACAAGCAAGGTAACCTCTTCCCCTTCTCATGATAATGAACTTTTTATGGATGTGTTAGAAGAGGCTTTTGTTGAGTTGTCACAAAACTATGATTTCTTAAAGAAAAAGTATATTAAAATGAAAAAGGAAAATGAATCTTTAAGTCTTCAAGTTTTTACTCTTACAAAAGAAAAGATGAGTGGTTTCCACTTGGCCACTACCAAAAATGATTTTGAAAAATATAAGATTTCTTGCAAAGGTAAGGCCCCACTAATTGATTCAAATGAAGTTTCTATGTAAGGAAAGATTAGATTCTTTAAGTGTTGTTTGAAAGATTGTGAGTTTAACAAGAAGAAAATTGAGGCTATGTTTCCTAAGAAACAAGCCCCAAAGAAAAAATGCTCATGTTCATGTTCATGCTACACAACCTAAACAACATGGCAAAACCCAAAACATGCTCACACTACACATACACATCATGCTTTCATGTATAGAAAAGTGTACTCATGTTCACATTGTGGGCGGAAAGGACACTTAGCTAATTTTTGTTATGATAGACTAGTGCATCACATCATAATGTTGGGTTCGTAACACTAACTTTCAAGGACCCAAGAAAGTTTGGGTACCAAAGTCAAACAATATTTTAAATGATGTAAGTACTTTCCAAAGCCCAACGACGTAGAGGTTTGTGGTATCTTGATAGCGGTTGCTCAAGGCACATGACTTGGGGACATCATCAAACTTTGCAACCCTATCAAGATATCATGAAGGTGGCACCGTCACCTTCGGAGATGACGCTAAGGGTAAAATCATCGGTATTGGTAATGTAAAACTTGGCACCTCTCCTTTAATTGAAAATGTAGTTTTAGTGATGGCCTCAAGCATAATCTCTTGAGTGTTAGTCAACTTTGTGATAAAGGTTTTGATATAGTTGATAATGTTGCTTGTAAAGTTATTGATAGAATTTCTAATGTTTGTGTATTTTCCGGTTTTCGTGAAAGTAATGTTTATATGATTGATATGTTGAATATGTCTTGTAATATTACTTGTTTGAAAGCCCTCGATGATGACTCTTGGTTGTGGCATAGGAGATTAGGGCATATTTCTTTTGATCACATTTCTAGGTTAAACACAAAGGAAGTGGTGAAAGGTATCCCTGTTTGAATTTTGAAAAGGACGAGTTTGTGACGCATGTCAATTTGGGAAACAAACTAAGTCTTCTTTCAAGTCAATTAAGGATATCATGACATCACGTCCTTTGGAGTTAATCCATATGGATCTATTTGGCCCAACACAAACCAAAAGTCTAAGTGGGAATAGATTTGCTTATGTTTGGTTGATGATTTTTCAAGATTTACATGGGTTTTCTTTCTTGAACACAAAAACCAAGCATTTTCATATTCCAAACTTTTAAGAAAAGAGTTGAAAAAGAAAAGGATTCTTGATTTTGAGAATAAGAAGTGATAGAGGAGGTGAATTCATTAACCAACCCTTTACCACTTTTTGTGATGAACATGGAATAAAGCATGAACTTTCTTGTCCTAGAACTCCACAACAAAATGGAGTAGTTGAGCGGAAAAATAGAACATTACAAGAGATGGCTAGGACAATGCTAAGTGAATACGGTCTACCACATTATTTGTGGGCCGAGGCCGTTAATACATCATGCTACATATCTAATCGTGTTTCTTATGTAAAAATACTACAAAAACTTCTTTTGAAATGTACTTTTCTAGAAAACCAAATGTTTCTTATTTCAAAGTTTTTGGATGCAAATGTTGTGTTTAAATACAAAAGATAATTTGGGAAAATTTGATCCTAAATCTTATGAGGCTTTTTGTAGTTACTCAAATACTAGTAAGGCTTATAGAGTTTTCATTAGATCATCTTTGACTATTGAAGAGTCTATTCATGTTAAGTTTGAGGAATCTTAACAAGTTTGTTAAGAATGTTATAGAAATAGATGCATTGGATGAAGGCTTGAGAAAGTCACCTTGGAGGATGCTTCTACCATGGAGACAAGCCAAAGGATGATGATGGAAGTGAAGCCAAAGTGGAAGAGGCCCAAGGAAATGAACATCAAACAAATGAGGTGGAGCCTACTCAACCACTACCTAAGGATTGGAGATTCAATCCTCATCATCCCAAGGACCTCGTCATAGGTGAAGTATCAAAAGGGGTAACTACTCGCTCTAAAATTCAATATTATTGTGGCCACTTTGCATTTATTTCACACATAGAACCCAAAAATGTGCTCGAAGCCGAGGCCGATTCATTTATTGCTAGCCATGCAAGAGGAACTCAATCAATTTGAGCGCAACCAAGTTTGGCACCTTGTTCCTAGGCCCCACGATAGACAACAATTGGTACTAAGTGGATCTTTAAGAATAAGTTGGATGAATCGGGTAATGTAGTTAGAAACAAGGCTAGGTTAGTTGCCAAGGTTACACTCAAATCGAAGGGATCGATTTTGAAGAAAACCTTTGCACCCGTAGCACGGCTTGAAGCCATACGGATGACATTAGCATTTGCCTCATATAAAGATTTCAAATTATTTCAAATGGATGTTAAAAGTGCTTTTCTAAATGGATTTATTGAAGAGGAGGTGTATGTTGAACAACCCCCGGGTTTGTTAATCCTACACATCCGGATTTTGTTTTAAATTAGATAAAGCTCTTTATGGTTTAAAACAAGCTCCTAGGGCTTGGTATGAAAGACTTTCCTCCTTTTTGATTTCAAATGGTTTTAAGAAAGGTAAAATGATACAACTTTGTTTACAAAACATGTAGAAAATGACATTCTTATTGTGCAAATTTATGTAGATGATATTATTTTTGGTTCTACTAATGAATCTCTTTGCAAAGCTTTTGAGTCATGCATGAAGGATGAATTTGAAATGTCTATGATGGGGGAGCTCAACTATTTCCTTGGACTCCAAATCAAGCAAAGGAAGGATGGGATCTTCATCAATCAAGCCAAGTACACAAAGGAACTAATCAAAAGGTTTGGGCTTGAAGGATCAAGAGTAAGCAAAACTCCCATGGCAACAACTACAAAGCTTGACAAGGATGAACAAGGTAAAAGTGTAGACATTAAATTATACCGTAGCATGATTGGTAGCTTGCTTTATTTGACGGCTAGTAGGCCGGATATTATGTTTCCGTTTGTCTTTGTGCACGTTTTCAATCTTGTCCTAAAGAATCTCACATAATAGCGGTTAAACGCATAATTAGATACCTTAAGGGCACTATTGAAATGGGTTTATGGTATCCTAAAACCGGATTATTGAAATGAAGAGTTTTTCGGATGCCGACTATGCGGGTTGTAGGGTAGATAGAAGAGCACAAGTGGAACATGTCAATTCTTAGGTAATTGTCTTGTATCTTGGTCTTCCAAAAAGCAAAATTCGGTAGCCCTATCAACCGCCGAGGCGGAGTATGTTGCGGCCGGAGCTTGTTGTGCACAAGTTCTTTGGATGAAACATACTCTCCTTGACTATGATTTACACTTTGATCATGTTAAAATATTTTGTGATAATACTAGTACTATTCATATGACAAAGAATGCAAATCAACATAGTAAAAACCAAACACATTGACATTAGGTATCACTTTCTTAGAGATCATTATGAGAAAGGTGATATTGATATTGATTATGTTTCTACCGATTTTCAACTTGCCGATATTTTACTAAACCTTTAGACTATGCTAGATTTTCCTTATTGTGGTGAGTTGAATGTTTGTATTATGGATTCTTAAAATTAAACATTATTTTTCAATTGTTTTCTTTTAACCCTTTTGATGTATGACAAAAAGGGGGAGAATAAGTTTGTTGATATTTGGAAAATAAGTGTTTAAGTTGGAAAATAAGTGTTTAAGTTTAAACTTTCTAAGTTTGATACTATTGAGTTCATTTCATGAAGAAAAAGAAAGTTGTGTTTATTTGAGTTTTTGGACAAAAACTATTGTTTGTTAAATGTTTTATGTATGCTTACATAGCTTTCATATTCATGATAATACATAGCATTGTTTGAGGGGGAGCTTTCCAAGCTTTTCCTCCTTATTTGTTTTAATAACTTATATGTTTTGTCATCATCAAAAAGGGGGAGATTGTTGGCCAAGGTTACAATCACCCTTGTTTAGTGTATTTTGATGATTACAAAACAATTAGTTATTTGTACTAATAACAATTGTTGTTTAAGTGTGTTTCAGGTTTATTATCATACTAGAAGTACTCTCACTCAAATACAAGGTTTTTGGACTCAAGACAATTCAATTTGGGCTCAAGTTGCAATATTGAAGATCAAGTGAAGATAGCCCACCTTGAAGAATAGCTTGAAGTCCTTTAGAAGTTTGTAAGTTTAGAATGTTAAAGTTTGAATATAGGAAATTTGGCTCTAGGATTTGCACACACACTTGTTTCATGTATTTCCTATGTTTTGAAATAGTTATTGAAAATGGTTATTTCTAAGTTTTATGCCTTAGTTTATATATACATGTACCAAAGCTTTATATCCTGAAAAACTTGTTTAAAACATGTGTATAAACTATTTTCTGCATAATACTTAGCTATATGTATTTTTAAAATATTTATCAAAATTTTTCTAACTCAAAACAGCCCAGTTTTTCTGTTTCAGGCAACATCGGTCGACCAGCCCGGTCGACCGGCGCTGTGTCTGGACATGCACTGTTTGTGCATGTCCGTCGGTCGACCGGACCGGTCGACCGACGGAGAGCATCTGCTCTCGGGAATTTTCGGTCGACGGACCGGTCGACCGGAAGAAGGAAACTGTGTTTCCTCCTTTTGGGTCGGTCGACCGGACCGGTCGACCGGGAGCCAACGGCTACTTCCAGCTAGGCTGGCGGTCGACCGGACCGGTCGACCGCCAAGCCTGCAACTTAGCAACGGCTCTTTCCTCTTTGGGCAGTTCTGAAAAACTATTTTTTTGTTTCAGCTTTAACAGATTTTTGGAGATTTGTTGGGGAGCTTTTTCAGAGAAAATAAGACAAAAATAAATTGTTTTTAACCTATTTTTAAGCCTATAAATAGAGGAGAAGTCTCTCTTGCATATCACTTAGAAAAATCCTCAAGTTTGTTGTTTTCAAAAGAGAAAAGAAAAATTGTTTGAAGCTTTCAATTCCTACTCTTTCAAGATTATTTTTCAGTTGTGTTTGATTCTCTATATCACTCTACAATGAAAGTTTTCTCACCACACTTCATAGAGCCAAAAATCCTATAATCATTCTATAGTGAAGTTGTAATTGAAGTGAGAGTGTTTGTAAAAGAGATTGAGAAAAAGTGTAGTGATCAAGTTGTGATCACTTTGTTCTTGTAATTCCTTCTTTGTGGAGCAACCTCTTCGGTAGAGGTCCTTTGTACTTGGTGGAGCTCGTGCTCGGTCTTCGGTAGACCAATTGTAAAGGCATCCTCGGTGGATAGTGGAAACCCTTCACGGAGGTGAAGGCGGGGACTAGAGCAAGTGTGCTCGAACCTCGAAACAAATCATCTTGTTTGCGATTGCCTTTGCGTTATTCTTGCTTTCAATTTCTCTTGCTTTATATTGTCTTGAATTATTTGCTTGAGAACTAACCCTCTACTTGTGCAATCTTATCTTGTTTACTTTACTTGCTATACTTGTTGTGTTACATTGTGTGCATTTCATTTTTACATCATCATACTTGACATTGATCGATCACACCTCAATACAACACGGTTGCATTGCGCACCTCTAACCCATTTTAAGGGGAATTGGGAGGAAGGAGTTCAGAACCTCGCAAGGGGTATTCGGCTCTTAGTCGTGTTTTGAGAGATCGTTGCATCACTCATTTAATTAAAGTTTAAAAAGATCATTAGATTAGCATTCACACCTATTCACCCCCCTCTAGGTGTTTTTCAGGGGAGTATAAGATTCGCCTCCTGCAATTTGACAAGAACAATGGTATTAGTATTCACTTCACAATTGAAAAACATGGGGGTGGCTAAAGCGATGAACTGTTCTGCTGGAAAGAGTTCAGTAGTTGTCTACTGCACAATTAGACAAGTCCTTTTGGGCCGAGGCTTTGAAATATGCTAGCCATCTTTTAAATAGATTGTGGATTGCAATAGGAGAAAAAACTCCATTGGATATTGGTTAAGTGGAGCTTCTCAAGACTATGATTTGCTGTGGGTGTTTGAATGTTCGGCTTACTTAAGTGTCAAAGATGATAAGTTGAATCCACGAGCAAAAAAGTTTGTGTTTTGGGAAGTCAAAAGAAATTTGAAAGGTTATATGTTATGAGACTCTGAAAACAAAAAGTTGTGCTGAGCAACTATGTCACATTTGATGAGGCTTTATTGTTGAAGTCTGTTAGCAGGTAAAGAGGATGAAAACCAAAGTTGTATCGCAGTGGGTAGAGGTTGATGCTATTCCACCATATCCAGTTGGTTCAGTATCAGTTGGGATCTCATCGGATGTGACACCGGGTGGAGATCATGTAGCCAATTTGGATGCTGAACAAGTTGAAAAAGATGTTGAATTGTTTGCAGCTATAAAAACCAAGATGAATCTATGAAAGTGAGTGAAGAATCGTGAATCTCAAGTTGGTGAGTTAGACAAGCTCAAGTTGAAAACCATAATTCTCCATGGCGATCAAGATGAAGAGGCTCATATGACTCAGCTGGTTGGGTTCCTTGCTGCAGAATTAGTTTCAGTTGATTGGTTGGTTGAGCTCGGTGGAGCTCGTTTGGATAAACTACAGGTGGCTTGATCCCTTGGGTGGGGATATGTAAGCAGCCGTAGTGGCACAGCCAATTGGTGAGCTAAAGTTGGTGATTCGTTGGTGCTCAGCTCAGATTTGAGAAATCTTCATTGAGGTGGAGAATTGTGGGGAGAGGACCTAAAAATAGATGGTAGGGTTTTTTAACCCATTGGATATACAAGTAGCAATATAAGAAATAGGGGCAGAAGACCGCTGTCGATAGGGCCCAAAGGCTGTCGATAGCAAATATGTGGATATGTCAAACAGACTGTTGAAAGCCATTGGAGGCCTATCGACAGTTGTGGCTCAGTCTGTCGATAGGCGCAACTCAGACTATCGACAATGACTCAACCCAAGAGTTGGTTTGTTCAGTCTATCAATAGGCCCATTGGGAGCTATTGACAGTCACGTGTTCTGATAGTTTTCTGATTGGATTCAATTTTTCATTTCTGATCCGATTTTAGAGTTGTTGGTTTTCTTTTCTTCATGGGGTTCTCTGCCTATAAATTGAGGGATATTGTACCTTTATTTGTAACCTGAATTGGTGAATTTGCATTGAGGGTTGTAGAGTTAGTTTGTTTGATGGAATTCTATGACCAAATGCGTAGTTTCTTTAATTTGAATCTTCAGATCACTTTGTAACCCTTTTAACTCAGTTGTTTGAATAAGATCTTCTTCTTTCTGTCTCGAGAACGTAGAGAAGTTGTCGAACCTCGTTAAAATCGTTTGTTTTCGCTTTCTCTCTTGGTTGTTTACTTTGTGCTATATTGGTTAATGATTGACTCAAGGTTGGAAAGCTGAAATTGGTGATTGGCGTGTCACGTTGGATTCTTCAGTAGGGCGCAACATTGACATCCACTTTCGAGAGGCTTGGAATGAGCAATCTATTGTTTGCTTTGTTTTAAATGACAAAAAAAATAAAAAAAGCAATGCCACCAAGACCGCTTGGCCACCACGAAACCAGTTATCCTGTGCTTCTAGCTTTAGATTCCGAATGTCCAAAGGTTGCGGATTATTCACATTCATATTGGAATCAATATCAAAAGAGATTTTGACCATTTTGTTCAAATCTAAGTTTCTATTTTTGTTGATTTCTTCTTAGAACACCCAGTTATATTTTAAAGATATGTTCCCTTGGGTTGGAACTCCATATTAGACGACAATGTTTTTTGCTGGGATCAACTTGCATAGTGCAATCCTTAAATGTAAAAGGAGGGATTGAAACCTGCGTGCACCTTAAAAATAATTAAAACAATGTTAAAGGTAGTGAGTTTTTCACTTTTTTGGTGATCAGGTCCCTACTTATCCAAATTCATTTCACAAAGTTGGACTAATGTTAAGCTTAATTGATAATTTTGCCAAGCATCTCCAAGGGGAGTGGTTCTATAAACAATACAGAGGGAGAACCAGAATATCGTTAATATATTCATGTGCGTCACTAATTAGATAGTGAGGCATTTGGCTAAACAGTCATAGTTCCTCCTGCCATTTACTTATGATTAGTTATCTTCACTTCGACTTTAAGAGCATTGGATTGAAATCACATTGCATGATCATCCACAAGGATCATCACAGTTGCTTCATCTTAATCAAGTATTTCGGCTTCCCTTGTTTGTATTAGTTGTAGGCTCCTCGACGTTGAGAGAAGGTCTTCCCCAAGGGATGATCGTTCTCGGTTCATCCTTGAGCGACATGTAGTGTCTTTCACAAAGTAGTTCAAGGAGTTCATCAAGAACCAATGTTTTTGGAATGAGACACTCATGGCAACTCTCACTGGCAATCTTTTATCATGTGCTACGGTCCTGTTTCACTGATTCCTATTGCTTATGTCATTGAATCAGCCGAAGTCATTCATCTTGAAAACCTGATGTGGTTACGATTATGATCGGCATGGGACGCACTGGATATTGCATGGCAAGTAACGCTCTTCCAACTACTAGATATTAACATCGAGCCTCGTCTATGATAGACATGACGTTAAGAAGAAAAGATAACTCTTCTCTAAGCCGAAGATTCAAATCCTCTCCCTGCATGGCCGCGGATGATCCATTTTTTCAAACACAACCATTCATCATTTTATGAACTATTTGATTTGTTTTAAGTGAAAAAGTTGGGATGAGTAGAACTCATGGGGGTTGGTTGTTATTTTTGAAAGGAGTCCCAGTCACCAATATTTCAGTAAACGGTTGTGATTCAAGAAATTGACAGTCCACTACCAAATAGCAGCCAGGAGGATCCGAATTCAGGTAGCAATGGCATCTCTGGAATCCCCTGACAATGCCATCCAGTGCCACATCCCGTATTTGGAGGATGAATAGCTATCTAGCATCAACACCGATTTCTTCTTATCTGCTAATTTGTGAAGAATGGATACTCTGAATCCAAAATGAGTAGTTGAGATAGTTAAGTTATTACTTTCTTAAGTAGTTGGCCGGACCGATATCAAACCGAAGCATTTCGAGAAATTCTTTTTTCCCTCACAATTGAAGATGAGCTGCAGGCAAGTATAATGCATGGCTGAGAAATTAGGCACGTGTACTACGAGGTGTGGTGCCTTGAAAATTGAATTTATCAACCCGTTGCTATCTTGGAAGATAAACATGAATATATCCAAATATTGCTGACGCGGATATCCCGTTGAAGACTCCGAAGACATAGCGCATGTATCAATGGAGTCGGAAGCGTGCATCATCAACAACTATTTGGTTCGAGTGGAGACTAAACAAGAGTGGCATTTTTATTTTCTTGTATTTTTTGTTATTCTAGATTTTGACTTATTTTAGTTTGCTTTTATTTTTAGTACCACATTGGTTATGAGTTGAAACTCAAGTTTTGTATTGCCTAAAAATAAAAAGCCATATGTAATTTTTGGGATCTAATGAATCAATTGAAATTTTTTACAATTTTCTCAAATTTGAGTGAGATTTGGATTCCCCAAATCCAAAATCTTTTAGGAGTGTGACGCCTTAAAAACCTTTAAGAAAGTGAATCCTTAAAGAACCCTATTAGGAGAGTGAATTCCAAATAGTATTTATTCCTTCTTCTATAAAGAAAACCCTAAAAAAATTACTCTCAAATTTCTCTCCCCTCCTATCCCTCGAATTTCTCTCCCTCCTATTTCCTCTCTCTCGTCACGACAACCAACCATGCAATGTCAGAAGCACCCCAACTTCTTTTCCCTCTCGTGAGCAACCCTCGCCTTCTCGGCAGCGACGACAATCGCCACCTCAAATCCACGCATTGTCGTGCGTCCCGACGGTCACCTCCTCCTCGCACACTGAAACCAGCCGGCCTCCTGCCGGGTCTCGTGTTCGAGTCCCGACCTCCCACTTGAGCCAGCAGCTCGTGCTCGCTCTCCTTTGAGCCCAGTCCCAGCTCAACCAGCATGTGCTCAGCCAGCCCGAGAACAGCCAACGAGCAAGCCCAACGTCCTAGCACCTGCATCATCAGACCTTGTCTTCCTTCCTCCATCACCTCGTCGACGGCCGACTGCAAGCACCGCCATGCCGACGAGTCCGTTGCCAGCTCCGCCACTGCCTCCCTGCTTCTTTGCAATTCACCAACGTCGAAAGCAGTACGGATCGCCTCGTAGTTTAGTTCAAATCACTATTGGGGTTTGGATTCAATTTGCAGTGAAATTCACAGTCCGGACCCGAATTAGATTCACAACCTGAACCCAATTCGGATTCAAATTCAGAAATCCAAACTAACCCACTTTGCTGCAGTGCCACCCGAATCCAACAACAATAGTACAGACCCATTAAGACAAAATAGACCCGTTAAAGCACATGATTTTGTTTTTGGATCATATCTCAGTCTTTTGGAGTCCGATTCACGCGATTTTCAAAGCGTTAAAGCTGTGACAACAAGAGCTACTCATCTGCAACAATAGGATACTGAGATTGACTGGTTGGTACAATTCTCAACCACGTTCCTTATTTACAATGTGATATTACATCTCTAAAAGAATACTACACTGAGTACTGTCTGCTATTAAACGTGAGTTGTGTGATTCTGTTGCTTGATTAGTCTATAATTTTGTTATTGCTTGTAGAAAAGTACCCGCGTAAATAAATAATATCAATTAGTTTTTTAATTTGCAATAGACCACATATATGCATGTTTAATTATCTAATAGATTAATATTGTTAGTTTTCTATTTTTTTTCCTATCAATAATCGTTTCATGTTGGTGAAGTATTAAATTGAATTTTATTATTGTTGTTGCCCCAAAAGCCTTTCACCTTAGTTTTGATGATGACTAACTCATGAAGTTAAGCTATTAATGATCTTGGGTTTAATAAGTTTTAAATATTGATCAAGATCTTAGTAGGTATTTAGCTTCAACAAAGGATTCAAAGTCAACTTTTGAAGCTAACACGTGTTGATTTAAGAGCTCGCATGTTAAGATCGCATCTACTACTCAAGAGGAGTCAAGCTCATAGATCATGTTTGGATCAAGTCGACTTGTAGAAGAAGACTTATATCTAAGTTTGTTTATTATTTAGATTTTGTGTAAGAATAGTTTAGTTTGATATGCTCAAGTATACACACATAAGTTAATAAAATTTGGTTTCAGTTTAACTGTTTCAGATTTTGAAGAATACATTTATTGGTTTTATGAACAGATTCAATCAAAAAAAAGTTTAGATGGTTTATATATATGTTGGATTACATCCATATAGATTATTATTTCATATTGTCTAAAAACTTATTTTGATGTATCTAGTTCATGCTTTCAAGTTTTGTTTTTATCAAAACTTAGTTTAGGATTTATGATCAAAAACGTAGATAAATCATTTATATGTATATTAGATTCTATCAATACATACTATGATTCAAATGTGTTTAAATATCTTATTTTTTTATTTGTATAAGTTTTGGAAAATTGATTTTTCATTTAGAAGTTGTTTTTTTCGGAAAATACAGTTTTTGGTTTAACTTAAATTTTTAAACCTCAAAAATGGTTCAAATTTTTTGTAATATGTGTTAGATTTTGATCACATATATTTGTACTTCAAAAAATTTATATAAACTTATTTTGTAGATTTTATAAGATTTTATGAGAATTTATATGTATAAAAAAAAATCACATTTTCTACCCTATAATTCTTGTTTTAAGTTTTTTGGCGGTCGACCGATTGGTTGATCGGACCAGAGCTCGGTCGACCGATCGGTCGACCGATGTGCACAAGACATATATATAGACGTTGCCTATATGGCCGGTCGACCGACTGTAAGAGATTTAATCTCTGTTTGACTCGGTTGACCGAGCGGTCGACCGACTTGGCATTTTGCCTTGGAGCGGTCGATCGACAGGCTCAAACAGTCAAAATTTTGACCATTGGCCGGTCGACCGGGGGATCGACCGACAGCCCATTCTGGACAGTTTTTGACCCCAACGACTATATTTTTCTAGGCCCTATAAATATGGGTTTTAGGGGATGTTTTCTACAAGATTTTCTAGAGCAAAAATTCTCTATTTCTCTAGTCAGTAAGTTTTCAAAAGAAGTTTTTGTGTCAAAACTCTTATCTTTTATTTACTTCAAAGTTTTTGAAAAATCAAAGAAAATAAAGTTTTGGGAAATCAAGTTTAGAGTTTCAATTCTTCATCTATCAACAGTTTTTCTCAAGAGTTTTTCTTTGTGTTTGCTTTTAAAAAATTTTGTTTTACTCACATACTAGAGCTATTCACTTCAAATCTATCCTTTAGGATCTTGTATTGTAAGAAAATTTATTTGTGATCTTTTGAGATCACTAAGTGTTGTTTGTGATCATTGGATCACCAAGGTTGTAACTTTTCTTTCTTTGCTTTGTGCTCTCTTGTGTAGAGGTGTGAAAGTAGGAGTTGTGTACTCCAAAGTTGTAAGTTGTAATTCCTCCATATATATCCCGGTATTTGCTTTTGATCTTCTATCTCTCAACTCTCATCTCTCTTTATATCTTGCATTGTTGTTACTATTGCTCATTCATATACATGCTTCCTATAGTTTGTGTGCTCACACTTGTATTGAATCAAGAAAGCTATTAAAGCTCCTTAACTCATAATTCAGAGGAATCTGAGGAGTAGTTTCAGAGCCCTTCATGTAGAATTCAGACTCACTCTTGGTTATACATAGTGTGTGTTTAGCTATTAGTTTTTAATTCTACATCATTTGTCATTAGATTAGCACTACATCTATTCACTCCCCTCTAGGTATACTATCAATTGGTATCAGAGGTAGCACTCCTGATATTCGGTTTAATCACCTAAAAGTAAGATCCTCATTTGCTAATCTAGTTGTTGCTTTGCACACATATTTATATCTACTCATGGATTTTCTTGCTCCACTCATGTGTGATGTTTCCAACATCGATATGTAAAAGTTTAAGATGAATGCATATTTAAAAGCCCTAGGTTTGCATGTCTATCTTGCCACAACTAAAAGCTTTTATATTAGTAATGGCAAGAATATAGAGGCTAATGAACAAGCATTGATTGCGCTTAGGCAATCTCTAAACAAAGATTGTTTATTTATGATTTCTCATTGTGATTCTGATTTTGCAGTATGGAACACGTTGAGCTCTCTCAAAGAACAAGCTTCAAGCTATGTGGAGAGAGAACCCATTGTAAATGAGACCGAGCAAGCGTGCTACATGGTCTAAGGGAACGACTCCCTTGAGGTAACTTCAAAAACTCATTTTGATGGTAGTGTTAGCCCTTCTAATGATCATGATAATAGTATGGATGCCCATGTTTTAAATGAAGAGCTTTCCAAATATAAACTTTTGAAAAAGAAGAGCTTAGATTTAAAGAAAGAAAATGAAAATTTATTTTCAAAGCTTGATCTTGTTTTGCAAGAGAGGGTTGGGATTTCAAGTGAAACGGATTCCTTGAAAACCCAACTTGATCTTATTTTGAAAGAAAATGAAATTTGAAAAATAAAAACGATTTTGATGTTGTTTTGAAGAAGAATAGTATTATATCTTCAAAACTTGATTTAGTTTTAAAAGGAAATGATTCTTTGAAAAATAAAATTGTTTTAATTTCTAAAGAATTGGAATCTACTTCTTTAGAAAATATTTCTTTGAAAATGATTTTGATTCCCATATTTGTCATGCTATATAGCTTCATCTTCTTGTAAAAAGAATTTTGTTTCTATTACTTGCTCCACTTCTTCTTCCACTATTGATAATGATATTCATGCTTTGAAGAAGAGTGTTAATTTTTTGAACTCCACTTTGAGCCAATGTGCCATGAAGTATAAGAGATTGGAATCTATGTTTTGAAAGAAACATACTCCACTTATGCATGTACATCATTCACGGCATACACATGCTTCTCATGCTCACATACATGATTTTTTGTATGCTAATGTGTACACTTGTACACCTTGTGGATGTACGGGCCACCTTGCATAATTTTGTTATGATAGGTTAAATGATTTAAATTTTATAAGTAATAATGCTTGAGTTAGAAAAGTTGCTAACCCTCATGGACTCAAGAAAGTTTTGATGCCAAGATCCACCCCTATTGTATTTGATGCAAGTGTGGGCTATCACAAGACGTGAGAGTATTGGAGTCTTAATGGTGGATGCGTTTCGAGCTAAATGATCATATTTTGGATGCATCACTTTCAAGGGAGTTTAGTGGGAGGACCACCATGTTTTGGAGAAATAGAGACTAGTCCTACCGGTGTTGGTAACTATCTCTATCCTCCTTACTTTATTTATGTTTACATGTTTTCTCATTGTTGATTTTTAGCATGTCTTGATTTTTCATATTCATTATGTTTAAATGCAATGCTTATTAGACTTGTGATATATATATATCCCAAACTAATAATATACATACATATCCCAAACATAAAAAGAGTCCATAATATAAATTGCATGAAGGCAAATGACTCATGGGGTATGCATGTATATTCATTAGTTTTGAACAAAAATAGCATATACATGAAGTAAAACATGTAAATAGGCAAAACAAGTGTAAATGAGGAAATCATCAAAACTGGCCTATACATGTGCATATAGTGAGTACAAATGAACAATGACGTGCAAACGTATATGAATCAAATGTTGCTCACTACTTGTACACGTATATACACAAATTTTGATAAAAACTACATCTAAACAAGTGTTTACCACATGAAATATAAAGCATGATTATTTTAACATAAAACTAAAACATGCTAAAAATTCATCAAATGTAAAGACATGTAAAACTAAAATGGGAGTTTAGAGATAGTTATCAAATAAAAGAACTATACTCCAAATCTCCAAAACATGGTGGTCGTCCCACCAAACTTCCTTGATAGCGGTTCATCAAATGTATGTCCATCAAGTTCATGTGCATCCACCATCAAGGCACCAACTCTCTCACTTTTTGTGAGAGCTCGCACCTACATCAAATACAAAAGGTGGGGATTTTGGTACCCATTCTTTTGGGTCCTTGGGGGTTAGCATTGTAAGGAACCCAAACATTCTTATTAGTAAAATTTAAAGAATTTATTCTATCATAATAAAATCTTGCTAAATGGCCTTTGCGGTCGCAATGTGTATATTTATACACTCTACTATGCATATGTGAATCAGTATGATTATGACGTGCAAAGTGTGCATATGCATGTTGTAGGTGATGTGCATGAACATGGAGAACTTGTTTCTTTTTAAATAAAGATTCTAATCTTTTATGATTAAATGCACAATTACTCATGGTTGAGCTTAACCAATCAATTCTATTTTTCGAAAATTTAACTTCATTTTCATCAATAATAGCATGTAAAGCATGGTGAGAATGAGAATCATTATTCTTTTTTTTTAATAAACATTTTCCTTATCTTTTGAAATACTTTTTCTTTTTAAAGAGTTATTTTCATTCAAAGCAACTTCTTTTTTGTTTTTCCACCAAAATGATTTTATTTTTCAAAGCATTATTTCTTTCACACATATCATTCAATTTAGAAAATAAAGAAATATTTTCATTTTTCAAACATTCATTTTCTTTTGAGACATTTTCAAATTTAGTTTGAAAAGAATCTTTTCTTTTAACATGCAATCAAATTTATTTTCATTTTCTTGCTATTCTTTTTAAGCAATTCATATTTTTCAAGGAGTTGTTGACAAAAGAAGCAAGTTTATTATATAGCATATTAACATCCTCTTCTAGATCGGATTCGGTAGTTACCTCAAGGGGGTTTTCCCCTTGGACCATGTAGCATACGTTGGAAGCTTCACTTCCAACATCCGAGTCGCTCCCCGCATATTATTTTTCTTTTTGCCAAGGGAGATGATGGTGTTCCAAACTACAAAAGCCGAGTCAAGATTAGCAACCCTATATAAATAATCATTATTTAGGGTACTCTTCAAAGCATGGATGGTTTTGAGTTAGTCTCAATATACTTGCTATTATTAACATATGAATCTTTAATGATAGCAAGATAAACATGAATGCCTAGGCCTTTGAGGTACATAGACATCTTAACCTTCCAAGTTTGGATGTTAAGAATGTCAAAAGTGGGAGGTGACATGAAATCCATGTGTGTGTACAAATATTGTGATTAGTTATAAAATGAGGATTTTTAACTCAAGGTTGTTAGACCCAAATCAAGAGCACTTGGGTCTGATACTAATTGAAATCACCTAGAGGGGGTGAATAGGTGACTTGCTAATCTAATGGTCAATTAATGCGGAATTAAAGCTATTTATGCAAACTAAAACTTCTTAGGCTAAACACACTAAGTATAACCTAAGAGTGTAGCCGGATTTCCCGTGAAGGGCTCTGCACTAACTCCTCAAGATTTCTCTAGATAAGAGTTGGGTGCCGCTTTGGCTCTCTTGATTGAATACAAGTGTTAGCAAATAATCTCCAAGCATATAATAATTAAGCACACAATATATCAAGCATATAAAGATTAAAGCAATAAGCATAAGCAAGATATAAAGACAACAGAGATAGAGAGAGCAATCGCAAACACGAGAGATTTGTTTCGAGGTTCGAGCACACTTGCTCTACGTCCCCGCCTTCAACACTATGAAGAATTTTCACTATAATCGATCCCACCTGATCACTCGGTGCCACAACACCTACAAGTAGTTCCCATTAGAACTCTTGGACTCTCTAGTCCCTTCACTCGTTCCTGCAAGAACTACACACCGTAAGCACGCAAGCTTGTCGAGGCCGCACCTCTACAAAGAGTTCTCACTAGAACTCGAAACACCGCGAACACACAAGTCCTCCTCCTCAAAGCTAAGATGAAAACTTTGGTGATCTAAACTCTTTGATCACCTAAAATCCTCTCACAACAAAGATCCTTATAGGATAGGTATAGCAATGGGTAGCTCAAGTGATTGTGAAAAAAATAAGGATTGAACTTGTGGTGGAAAACACAAGAAAATCACTTTTGAAAACTCTTGATAAACTCTCCTTTTGAATGCAAGTATTTAGCTCTAAAACAAGTGGAGAAAACTTCTTAATAGAGTAGAAAAAACTAGCTCCAAAACCTACTTGAAATCTTGTTTAAAACAGTCCATGGGAGCCCCCTTTTATGGGCCAAGAAAAACTAGCCGTTGGGGCAAAATAGCAGTCTGCACTGCTGTCGGTCGACTGGGCCGGTCGACCGCTGGCTCAACGGTCAGACGACCGGCCAACGGTCAGATTTTCTGACCGTTGAGCAAGCGGTCGACCAGCCCGGTCGATCGTGGCCTGGAAACAGAGAGCAGAACTCTCTGCCGGTCGACCGGGGCTTTCCATATAGCAGAGCTCTCTGGACGGTCGACCGGGTCGGTCGACCGGCCCTCCAACCAAACAAGGCGTGCACGTTTGTGCACGTCGGTCGACCGGCCTGGTCGACGGGGCTTTCCATATAGCAGAGCTCTCTGGATGGTCGACCGGGTCGGTCGACCGGCCCTCAACCAAACAAGGCGTGCACGTTTGTGCACGTCGATCGACCGCCCTCCAACCAAACAAGGCGTGCACGTTTGTGTACATCGGTCGACCGACTCGGTCGACCGATTCCTGGCTCGGTCGACCGTCCCGATCGACAGGCAAAAGCCAAAACAGAACTTTTTAGGGATTGAAAACTTGATATTTTTCCTTTAATAAAATCCCATAAAATCTCTAAAAATCTAAAAAAATAAGTTCAGTATGATACTTTGATATATAAACATGTTTGAGTAAAAAATCAAATCATGTTACAAACATTTTGAACTATTTTTGTAACTTAGAAATTTGGGATAAAATAAAATCTGTATTTTTTCAAATAGATTTTTTTCAAAACTTCTCCAAATACAAAAACAAGATATTTTAAACACTTTTAAAGCATAGTGTATATGGATATGATCCACTACACATAAATGATGAAATATCTATGTTTTTGACAATAAGCATTAAAAATGATTTTGGTTAAAGACATGTATACTTTGAATTTCAAAAACCAAACCAGTATTTTTCCATATGAAAATCCTTTTATGAAAACACAAATAAATCTTGAGTGTGTGTGTATATGTACTTGAGCAATTCACCAACTATTCTATCCTTTGCATTTTATCTAAAAAATAAAATCTTAACAAAACAAACTTAGACTCAAGTCTTCTCCTGAAGTCTTCACTTGAAGTCTTCTCTTCCTTCTTGACTTTGTCCAAACACGATCCAATGGACTAGACTCCTCTAGAGTACTTGATGTGGTCTTGCTGCATAAGCTCTTGAATCAAACCGTGTTAGCTCCAAAACTTGACTTTAAATCCTTTATTGAAGCTAAACACCAAGTAAGATCTTGATCACAAATCTGAGACTAATTAAACACAAGATCATTAGTAATATAACTATATGAGTTAATCATTATCAAAACTAGAGTGATGGGCTTTTGGGCCAACATCTATAGTGGATAGTTGAAATTCTTCTGTATGAAGGCGGGGACGTGGAACAGTGGCTTGAATCTTGAAACATATTTCGGTTTTTGTGTTTGATCTTTTATCTCTCAACTCTTATATCTCTTTATGTTTTGCATTGTTATTACTATTACTCATTCATATACATGCTTGATATAGTTTGTGTGCTCACACTTGTATTGAACTAAGAGAGCCATTAAAGCGCCTCAACTCATAATTCAGAGGAATCGTGAGGAATAGTTTCAGAGCCCTTCACAGGGAATTCGGACTCACTCTTAATCATACATAGTATATGATTAGTTATTAATTTTTAATTCTGCATCATTTATTATTAAATTAACATTACATCTATTCACCTCCTAATGTACTTTCAATTATTGATGTTCACACATGTACACGTCTCCTGTCAATTACCCTTACCCTTTCCATTTCACAATTTAAGCACCACCGGAGGAAGGCAAGTTTGGGTAAGAATTGATGGATGTGCCAGAACAGTTGATTACAGAATTGAGTGGCAAGTGAAATTTGAGTTTTTTTGATCATCGGGTTTGCTCACCGCGCGTGTGGCCCACCCATCGGGCGCGGTGAAACCTGGTGAGCAAAAAAATTTCGTGAAATTTGGTGGTGAGAGAAAAAAAAAAGAGAGGCAAAGCTAGGAGAGCAGCAGCCTCTGATATATATGCGTGCTTCAAGTTGTGGATTAGGAGGGGATCTTGTGGTGAGTCACTTCCACCACTCATTCCCCGTGTGGGCGACCCCTCAAATTCGGCGCACAAGAAAAAAAAGCCCCATCTCCTCGTCAACCTCCCACATATCGCCCATGGCCACCACTACCTCACTCCATTAGCACCACCCCCAGCTGCAGCAAGTCGCCCATTCCCCTCCCTCTCTTCTCCACTTCTCCTCACCTGCGCAACGTCATGACTTGTTCTTCTTCTTCCTTCTTCTCCATCACTAGTAGCAGCTTCTCTAACAGCGCTGGTGGAGTCCTTGTTAACTCTCTTCATCTCCGAAGCCGACCCGTTCTCTCTTCTCCTCTCCTCTTCCACGCAAACAACTCTTCTCACCTAAAACTCCATCAAATCCAACCCAAACCCCGTCTCCTCTACCAATTCCATCCCCCCTCTGCGACCTTCTCCTCTTCTTTTGCTGCGGCTGACAATAAGCCCACCTCGGCATCATCATCATCATCGGAGGAAGAGGAGGAGGAGCAAAGCCAACAATCCGAGATGGCCAAGGCGTTCCACATATCCTCTGCCACGGCGCGTGCCATCTGCATCTGCATCGCTGTCGCGGCCTTGACTCTCCCACTTGCAATGAAGTCTCTGGGACAGGGGGGCAGCCTCAAGATCAAGATCCTTTCCTATGTCACTCTGCTCACTGGGTTTTACATGGCTTGGAACATAGGGGCCAATGACGTGGCCAATGCCATGGGGACCTCGGTGGGCTCGGGAGCGCTCACCCTGCGTCAGGCCGTGCTGACGGCTGCAGTGCTCGAGTTCTCCGGGGCATTGCTCATGGGGACCCATGTCACTAGCACCATGCAGAAGGGATCCTTGTTGCTAGTGTGTTCCAAGGGAAGGAGTCTTTGCTTTTCGCTGGCTTGCTCTCTTCTCTTGCTGCTGCTGGCACCTGGTTGCAGGTCTAAATCTTGACCTATACATGCTCTCTGATTCATTTATCTATAATTCATGTATGTGATGATTTTCATACCTTTAAGTTCACATCATATAGTTTTACAATATCAATTATCAAGGCTTCAATTCTCTTTAAGGATTTGAGAGAAAGATTGCAGCTGTGGAAGCTAATCAAGCACGAATATATATGCACGAGTTTAAGAGACTGCTGATGACTGATCCAATGATTTCAATACATCAACACTGTACATAGCCAATTTTCCTGTAGAGTTTATTACGTTTCTAGCTAGAACGCATAAGCTGAGGCCTAGAGTTTCCAGGAATACACGGGGCTTTGTCCCCAGTTTTGTTGTTTGCTTGAGGGGTCTGATGGAAATGCAATTTTATTCTTTATAAGTTCATTGTAGGCACAGAAAGTAACTGCGCAAACATAATGTTCATTTCAACATTTTCATTTTTGAATCTGAGATATGATAGTAAACAAATAACTAGTTAAGCTGTAATTTTAGCTGTAAAACTGCTTTGGCATCATGATCACTGACGGTGTACATATGTTGTAACTTAACAATTAATCTAGCGCAGATTAGTGATTTTCTATATATATTTGCCATTGCTTGTTCACACATAGGCATTTGGGTGCTTTGAGGATGCTCCAGAACACTACAACAACATATCAAGTCACCATATTAGGAAAACATCATCTTTCTACTTTGATATCTCCACCTCATGTAAAAGATCTCAAGTTGCAATAACATCAAGTAAATGGTTACTTTTCTATTAAATTATAAACTTGTGGTTATATCATGATATTTGAATACAGACAGATATTTGCATCCCTGTTTTAAATATCGTCCGAGTCGGCCGAGATATCGTCCGATATCTCCTTTTTTTACCTGCTGCCGATACGATATGGAGAAATCGTTCGCCATATCATTTGCAGCAAAAAACGGCCGATATTTGAAATATCGGCTGATAAATCGCCCGATATATCGCCTGATATGAAATAACTTATTTATTGCAAGACTGCGTGCAAATGTACATTGTTTTTTATTGACTTTGCAGGCATATTACATCATTTTTATTAGGTAGATGATATCTATGACTCTAAATCAACTTTTAGTTATCAATATTTCATTATATATAGTTTGATATGAACGTCCGATATGCGCGCGTATCCCCGATATCTCCTCCGATACCCGATATCCGATATGAAAAACCCCCATCCGATACGATCCCGATATCCGATATTTACAACCTTGATTTGCATTTGCAGCTACTAAAATATTGCAATGTCCACTTTTCGAATATTTGTAAGGTTCTTCTGGACACTTGAGACCCATGCGTGTGTCCATGAACACTGAGATTTGGTAAAGTTTGGTTCTATTCCATTGCAATTCATCTTGCTGATTAGAGAATTACAATCATTATCACATACTTTATTAATTTTTCTTCTTATGATGTGTGCATTTATTGCATTTCCGCAGAAGTATTTCAATCTGCTATTGGGCCTATTATTGCAATCACAGAAGAATGCAATTTTCTATTTAAATCAACAGTATTGCCAATCTGTTAGATTTTCATATCAATCAACTTCTTCACCACAACCCCTTCTATCATCTAGTCTTTCCCATCAAAATTAGATAAGCTATGAGCCTACGAAGTTTAACTTTCCAACGAGAAACCTCCAAGAAAAGTTTCACAACATTGTATTACTAGCTGCAAGCTTGATTCAACCCTTGTAGGTTGGTGCCAAACCTGTGGTTAAAGAAATTCTGGACAAGCGAGTAGGTGGGTTAATGGGCAGAGAATCCTTTTTGGTTATGTATTTTAAGCTTATCCAACCAATGAAAAACCCTCCAAAACTCTCTTATATTAATAAAGAATGTGGAATGAGAAGATCATAATTAGGAAACAGCTCCTATAAGCATGATTGAGCTCAAGATCCAAAAGTAATAATAAAAAAAAAAAATCCATATCTAACTAGACTTTGTTAGTCAAGGACGTTTACAGAGTTACTCTGTAGCGGCAATTACCCGAATTTACATGACTGAAGGGAGATTCCTACCCACTAATTAGACCTCCAAAGTTTTGTAACACTGTCATCTGTCTATAATTTCCTCGGCTGCTATGGAGCAAGTGTCAAGTTAAAGTATGAACCTTGGCTGATAGACATCTGCAAAATTTGCCAAACTTTCCAGCGAGCATTGTCATTATGCTCTACGGACAATTCCATTTTGTTAGGCTTAATGACCAGGGTAATTAAGGGCTTCTACCTGGACCCCTTACTTGATGTCATCTTTCAAGTTTATACGATCGCACCTCACTGGGCTATAGTAGTCATGCTCAAAATTTTCCTCTCCCTTGAAACTAGGCCCATTATCCTATACAGGGACGTGCACTCCAAGGTGTATTACTTGTTAAATATAATATACTCTATTATATCTAACTCTACCATGTGGCCCATCCTTGTGCACACTTCTATGCTAACCTTCCTCTCTTAGGTATGTTTTTACAAGCGTGTGTTGCATCTCCCTTCTCGTTGTGGTTGCTCCATTTGGATCATTGCTCTCTCATGTAATGTCATTCTCAATGTTCAACGGCCTGATCTACCCTTTAACCACGACGGTCCTTAATGTGAGGTCGCTTACGTAGGGGACATCTCTTAATCTCCTAGTTCTGTACATAACTACATATTCGCATGCATGACTCGTTCCTACTAGAGTTGATTGCATATAAATATGGCAAAGTTGCTTATCAACTAGTCTAATCTTATAATTCAGATACTTCTATCTCTGTAATACATCTATTCCAGCTACTACTTATGCTACATTACTAAATGCAAGAGTATGGGCAACCAAACAATAAAGCACAGTGCAACAATGCCCAATTCCATCCTCAGCGATTAGGTCAGACTATATAAACCAAAAGCTCTAATTATACCTAATTTAAAGAATCAAAATTCTAGATAAATGAGTGGACTTGGGCAAGAAGTAATTAATATACAATATTAAATCAACGCCATTTGAATCCTAATGTATGTGAAATATGCAATTCAAACAAGCATGTTATTCAACTACTAAAATCTAACAAGCAAGAAAATGATCAGTTTAAGCAGTAAATATTCTACCTTGGAATATCACCTAAAGTGCCACTATAATGATCTTGGCCTGTTACCAAGGGCAAATAACACTAGTCAACCTATCTTGCAAGACAAAGAATCAGAGAAGCCTAAGAAATCAGATGAAACCACCAGTCCATAATTTGGTCAGATTTAGAGAAGGTTTCAACTTTCAAGGTGTTTAGGGTTATGAATATGAGGGCGATCAAGGATATATGTTTGAATTGGGACTGTCGGGTGATTTTGAAGAACATTAGTTTCTGATTTCATTTAGGAATTTGTAAATAGTCAGGTAGGTCAGTTTTTGATGGCCCGTTGAACTGGTATCAAATGGGGAGGGCTTCAGGTTAAGGTTGAGTTCAAGTAGAGCATAAGAGAAGAGTTAGTAGTTGGGGGGTACTGGGAAATGGAGCATACTTGTGTTTAGAAGGGACAAACAAAGAAAAACCTGGGATTCAAATGGGAAAGAGAGGAGAGTAATAGTAGCATTTCTAAATTCAACACTAAATAATCAACTCAAAGTACACCCTCAAGATCAAATAATGTCCTATACATTAACTAAACACTAAATAATTTACTCAACTAACCAATAAAGCAACTCATAACAACAAACGACTCTAATAAGCTCAACCACATCAAATCGAAGAGTTGTGACTGATGGCATTTGGCATGGCATGAACTCCCTAGTCCCAATAAAAATGACTTGTGAGCAAGGGTGGCATTGGAGCGCCAAATGTGACATCCCAAAAAAAAGCTTAGATTACCGGAACATTTATTATAGGATGAAAAAAGACACATGGAATGTAATTTTACCCATACTATATATGGGAAAGAGATGAATGCATATTTCAAACTGAGGACAACAAATATCTTCAGCGATCATTTTCTGTACTCGGATCAATCATTCTTTATGATTAGACATTTAACATGTTGGGTCAATCATTCATTAGTATGTGAAATTGGGATGTGTTAATCTATATATTAAAGCAAGATGGCTAAAGGAAACTGCTTATGATAAGTATTCTGAAGTGCTATGTGACCGCAGAATACCATCAAGTTAAAGTTTTATAAGACGACTATATGATCATCTATGCTTTATGGTTAGGGAAATTGTGAAGCAAGATCAAAAGGTTAACTTGAAATGAGAAATTTGGAAGTGGAATAACTTCAATGCACTAAAAGATATAGTAAGAAATATTTGCATCCGAAAGAAGTAAGAGGTGACTTCAATTGGAAATAAGTTGTGGGAGAGTGTTTTGTGTCACGTGATCATTAAGAGGAGCGATAGGATTTTAGTGACTGAGCAATAAGGAGCTATATCAAGGATGTTTGAAGCTTTTCCATGTCAAACATGTGTCGGACAGAGACGACAATTCTAGCCATGTAGTTACTATTTTCCATGTATTACTTTAGAATCCTGTTTGCTGGTGTGTCCTGTCACTTGTGTCATGCTTCTTAGATAAAGAGTTAAAAAGACTAAGAGAAGACTTAAGCGGACATAGAAAGGCTGTGGAAAGCGTATAAAAGGTATTTACTTATAAGAGAGTTATCCATCAACATAGAATGATGGATTAAAAATGATTTGTGCAGCCGATTCCAAAAACTTGGTAAACACATTTATTGTTTTTGCTGCCTGCTGTTGTTTTTGATGTAATTGTTAATCTCATATTAAAGTGGCCCACATAACCTTGGTATTTGCATTGGATTCCTATTAAGTTTAACTGATATAAAGGATGCCCATATAATTGTCACATTTATATAGTTATTTGGTCACTTGAAAAATAGAAAAGATACCATGATGGAAAGGTTTATTTTCAAGGGGTCTTTTTGCAAATGTACGACCCACTTTTCTCCTCCTGTAAAGAAACAAAACTCACGCGAATATTTTAATCGTGAGAATCCATCGTGAAAAGAACAGAGAGTTTTGTGAAAGGAAAGGAGCAGAGAAAAGAGGATCCATTGCAAGTTAGGGTTTGCAGATTCCAGAGGAAGGATTCAACATCTTCTCCAATCTCCATTCAATCTTCATCAATGGCCTCAGGTATGAATAGATTAGGGTTTTCTATTATGAAAGTCTTGCAATATATGATTCTTGAGATGTATGGTTGATTCTTGATCCATGGACGTTTTATTCCGCATTATAGATGAATTAATTCCCAACATTTGGTATCAGAGCCAGGTTTAAAGAATCAATACATCTTGGATTTAGGAATTATGAAAAGTTAGGGTTTTGATTAACAATTCATGAAATCCAGTTTTGATCTTTAATTGTAGAATTGAAGAGGATCTTAGAAACCCTAATCATGATTCACACTCCTCTAATTATACAATTAATATGGATCAAAATTAGGATTTTAGAAACCCTAATTTTCCTGAATTTTTCCCGATTTTTCCATAATTTTTGGGATTCGGGCATAACCTGGAACTGCTGTTCGGTAACTGGATCGTGGGCTATTAGTCGACTATAGGGATTGATTAGTCGACTAATAGTCCATCCCGAAAGTTACCCGACTCTCTGTTTCTAACAGGAGTCGACTTGGGTTTTTGATTAGTCGACTAGTAAAGTGTATAGTCGACTAACCTTTTGGCCAAGTCGACTAATATTTTAACCGAGAGTTTGGATTCTAACAGGAGTCGACTAATAATATTTGTAGTCGACTGATAAGGTTTCTAGTCGACTTGTAATTTTGGCCTAGTCGACTGATAAAATATGTAGTCGACTAGTCATGTAGGTATAGTCGACTAATCCTTGTTTGCCCTAGTCGACTAGACCTAAACCTGTAGTCGACTTGACTTGACCCAAGTCGACTAATAATACTATGTAGTCGACTAATTGTTGCTTAATTCAATCCTTAATGATTGTTAACACATTTAAGCTATTGTGTTAATATTGATTGATGTTTGGTCAAGTAATGTATTGTAGTATTATGGCATTACACAAATAATAGAATTAGAGAATATTATTGGTTAGTTTGTATTCATAAGGATTATTGATTTAGTAGTTGCCAAAGTGACCTAAGTTAGTAAACCTTATGAATATACAACTACATAAAAGACATGTTAATGAGGTAGACAGTAAAGACAATAATATTCTCGGTGGCGGTTCTAGTTAGGAGATTGGGACTGGCCCAAAGGAAAGTCCCTTTCGAATAATTATGAACCGGGGTAGGATAGTGTAATTTATGCAACCTAGTGGTGTAGAAGTGAATACCCAAAGGTAACATGACTTACTATCTAAGTTGGCATAAATTATATTAGACCTACGTAGGTGATAAAAGTTCTCACCTAAAGAGTGAACACTAGATATGCTTAGGTTTCGCCCAAAGGAGAAATCTGAGTGATATCAATAGTTCATCTTAATTAATTTAAAGTTATTGTATTGATTCGTGGCCTAATGTGAGCTATGTCCTATTATGTTTCAGTGAACGTCCCCACTTCTCTTCACACTCATGCCACTAGCATTCCGGCCTTGGATGGTACAAATTTCTCAGAGTGGTATGAACATGTTCAGTTTACACTGGGTGTCCTAGACCTAGACATGGCCTTAATAGTTGACAAACCTGATGAAGTAACTGCTGAGAGTACAGCAGAACAGGTCAGCCATGCCAAAGCTTGGGAGAGGTCTAATAGGCTCAGTCTAATGTTCATAAAGATGACCATAGCTAATAACATCAAGACTTCTCTCCCACATACTACTAGTGCATCGGAACTTTTGTCTGCAGTAAAGGACCGATTTAAGTCAGCAGATAAGTCATTAGCTGGTACCTTAATGGCTGAACTTACCACCATGAAATATGATGGTAATAGAGGAGTTCAGCAACACATTCTGAACATGTCTGACAAGGCTGCTAAGCTAGGATCACTGGGTATGAAGGTTGATGAGTCCTTCTTGGTTCAATTCATCCTCAACTCACTTCCTTCACAGTTTGGGCCATTCAAGATCCACTACAATACTCATAAGGATAAGTGGAACTTGAATGAGCTAACTAGTATGTGTGTTCAAGAGGAGGTGAGACTGAGGCAAGAAGGACAGCACTCAGTGTTGGCAGTAACATCAGGGGGTATCCATAAGAAAAGTAAATATGGAAGAGGTAAGAAATTTCCATCAAAGAAAGGAAATGACCATGGGGAAAGTAGCCAAGGTCATAGAAAAGCTTTCACTGTCAAATGCTACTTCTGTGACAGAAAGGGACATGTGAAGAAGGACTGCAACAAGAGGAAAGCTTGGTTCGAAAAGAAAGGTACAAATCTTTCTTTTGTATGTTATGAATCAAATCTTACTGAAGCTCCTTCTAATACTTGGTGGATTGATTCTGGAGCCACAACTCACATAATTAATTCAATGCAGGGATTCCTTATAACCCAGAAACCGAAGGAAAGTGAGAGATTCATCTTTATGGGGAACCGTCTGAAAGTGGAGGTCGAATATGTTGGTACTTATCGACTACTTTTGGAGACGGGTCATCAGATGAATCTTGAGGATACTTTTTATGTACCTTCAATTTCCAGGAACTTAATGTCTGTATCCAAATTAGATGTTTTTAGATATTCTGTTTTATTTAGTTGTGGAAAACTCTCTTTAATGTATAATTCAATGCGGTTGGGCATGGAATTTTATGTGATGGATTATATAAAATTTCATTGAATGATGAGTTTGCACAATCTTTATTGTCTCTGCATTCGAATGTTGGTATAAAACGTGGCTTAATAAATGAAAAATCCTCTATCTTGTGGCATAGAAGACTGGGGCATATCTCCAGGGATAGAATAATAAGATTAGTGAAGACTGGGATTTTGGATGACCTGGACTTCACTGATTTTGATGTGTGTGTAGATTGTATAAAAGGAAAACAAACTAAACACACTAAGAAAGGTGCCACAAGAAGTAAAGACCTCCTTGAAATAATTCATACAGATATTTGTGGACCTCTTTCCATTCCATGTTTTACTGGAGAGAGATATTTCATTACCTTTATAGATGATCTATCACGGTATGGCTATGTTTATCTAATTAATGAAAAGTCTCAGGCTGTTGACATCCTTGAGGTGTTCATTACAGAAGTTGAGAGACAGTTAGATAGAAAGGTTAAAATCATAAGATCAGATAGAGGTGGTGAATATTATGGTAGATATGATGAGTCAGGACAACATCCTGGCCCATTTGCCAAATTCCTAGAAAAGCGTGGCATTTGTGCTCAATACACAATGCCTGGTACGCCTCAGCAGAACGGTGTTGCTGAAAGGCGAAACCGAACTCTTATGGATATGGTTAGGAGCATGATGAGCTTCTCTAAAGTACCCAATTCATTGTGGAGTGAGGCCTTAAAGACTGCTATGTATATCTTAAACAGGGTTCCTAGTAAGGCAGTCCCAACAACTCCTTTCGAGCTGTGGACTGGTAGGAAACCCAGTTTAAGACATTTACATGTCTGGGGTTGTCCAGCAGAGGCCAGAATATATAACCCACAAGAAAAGAAATTAGACTTAAAAACAATATCTGGGTATTTCATTGGTTATCCAGATAAGTCTAAGGGATACAAATTTTATTGCCCTAACCATAGTACAAGAATAGTTGAAACTGGTAATGCCAGATTCCTAGAGAATGGTGAATTTAGTGGGAGTGATGAACCAAGAAAAGTAGATCTTGAAGTTGTAAGGGTAAATATCCCAATTACCTTTCCTTCAAGAGAAATTGTTGTACCTCAGCTTGATCATCAAGTTGAGATTCCAGAACAACAAATTAATGTTGGTTCACCACTCCATGAGGATATTCCCATTGAAAATGTTGTAGAACCACCACAAACTGCAGCTTTGAGAAGATCTCAAAGGGAAAGAAGATCTGCCATTTCAGATGATTATGTGGTATATCTACAGGAATCTGATTATGATATTGGGGTAAATAAAGATCCAGTTTCGTTTTCACAAGCCATAGAATGCAATGATTCTAGTAAATGGGTTGATGCTATGAAAGATGAGTTAAAATCTATGGACCAAAATCAAGTCTGGGATCTCGTTGAATTGCCTTATAACTGTAAGAAAGTCGGGTGTAAATGGGTCTTTAAGACCAAGCGCGACTCTAAAGGCAATATCGAACGATATAAGGCTAGACTTGTGGCCAAAGGTTTTACTCAGAAAGAAGGCATTGACTATACAGAGACCTTCTCTCCAGTATCTAAGAAGGATTCTCTTAGAATCATTATGGCACTTGTAGCTCATTATGATTTGGAGTTACATCAAATGGATGTGAAAACTGCCCTTCTGAATGGGGATTTGGATGAGGATATCTACATGGAGCAACCTGAAGGGTTCGCAATTAAAGAACAAGAACACTTGGCTTGTAAATTAAAGAAATCTATATATGGACTTAAACAAGCTTCCAGGCAATGGTATATAAAGTTTAATGATACCATTACCTCTTTTGGATTTACAGAAAACACTGTTGATCAGTGTATATATCTAAAGATCAGTGGGAGCAAGTTTATTTTTCTGGTTCTGTATGTAGATGACATCTTATTAGCCAGTAGTGATCTTGGTTTGCTGTATGAGACTAAAAGCTATCTTACCAAGAATTTTATGATGGTTGATATGGGTGAGGCAGCTTATGTTATTGGCATAGAGATCTTCAGGGATAGATCTCGAGGATTGCTAGGACTGTCTCAGAAAGGATATATCAACCGGGTCTTGGAAAGATTCCATATGGAAATGTGTTCAGTCAGTCCTGCACCCATTCAGAAGGGTGACAGATTAAGTGGTAGCCAGTGTCCCAGAAATGACTTAGAAAAGGGTCAAATGCAGAAAGTTCCGTATGCATCAGCTGTTGGGAGCTTGATGTATGCAAGCACTTGTACCAGGCCAGATATCAGTTATGCAGTTGGGATGTTGGGAAGATACCAAAGCAATCCAGGAATGGAGCACTGGAAGTTGGCTAAGAAGGTTATGCGGTATCTTCAGGGGACAAAGGACTATATGCTCACATACAGTAGATCAGACCAGTTGGAGGTGGTCGGCTATTCAGACTCAGATTTTGGTGGTTGCCCAGATAGCAGGAAGTCTACCTCAGGATTTATTTTCTTGCTAGCAGGTGGGGCAATCTCGTGGAAGAGTGTGAAGCAGTCTCTCATTGCTTCTTCCACGATGGAGGCTGAGTTCATAGCTTGTTTTGAAGCCACAAATCATGCACTATGGTTGAGGAATTTTATCTCAGCACTTGGTGTAGTTGACTCTATTGCCAAGCCGCTGAAGATATATTGTGACAATACAGCAGCCGTATTTTTCTCTAAGAATGGTAAGTACTCTAATGGTTCTAGGCACATAGAACTGAAGTACTTGGTGGTTAGAGAAAGAGTTGAGAAACAGAAAGTGTCAATTGAAAGTATAAGTACCACCTTAATGGTTGCTGATCCATTGACTAAAGGATTACCTCCAAAGACATTTAAGGAACATGTTGTAAGGATGGGTCTTTTGGGTAATCTGTAAATTTGTATTTGGTACTTGTGTAATTGACATTGTTGTACAAATAAAAGTTGTTTCTCTATTTCCTGTTATCCAATTGTGTGTACACATATTTTGTATGGATGTATGTTAAACAGGAAAATGTCTTTACAAGACAATTACAGGGGTCATTATGGTTATGGACTCAATTAGTAAGGGTTATCAATGTTGTGGTACATAGAAGGGAGTATGACGTGGATGTTGTATAACCGCTATGACTCGCATTGATAGTCTAAGCTAATTGCAGTATTACAGTATTACATATTTGGGCTTATCAGTTGTTGTTTTAAATTTGTGCACATGTCAGGTTTTTCTGTATGGAATCCAATGGAGTCAAAATGATTTTGAAAATGAGTCTTTTTCTTTTATTTTGTTTTTTTTTTTTCTAAAGTTTTTAACCTAATCGGTTAGTGGTCCAAGTGGGAGAATGTTAATCTCATATTAAAGTGGCCCACATAACCTTGGTATTTGCATTGGATTCCTATTAAGTTTAACTGATATAAAGGATGCCCATATAATTGTCACATTTATATAGTTATTTGGTCACTTGAAAAATAGAAAAGATACCATGATGGAAAGGTTTATTTTCAAGGGGTCTTTTTGCAAATGTACGACCCACTTTTCTCCTCCTGTAAAGAAACAAAACTCACGCGAATATTTTAATCGTGAGAATCCATCGTGAAAAGAACAGAGAGTTTTGTGAAAGGAAAGGAGCAGAGAAAAGAGGATCCATTGCAAGTTAGGGTTTGCAGATTCCAGAGGAAGGATTCAACATCTTCTCCAATCTCCATTCAATCTTCATCAATGGCCTCAGGTATGAATAGATTAGGGTTTTCTATTATGAAAGTCTTGCAATATATGATTCTTGAGATGTATGGTTGATTCTTGATCCATGGACGTTTTATTCCGCATTATAGATGAATTAATTCCCAACAGTAATAGACTAGTAGCTTAATTAGAGAAAGTGATAGGATCATAGTTTTGGGGCAATGAGCTAAACGGATACCTAAACAAACTTCTATGGTGACAATTAAGAAGGATATGTTAATGTTTCATGTTACTGAGCGCTGGTCGTTGATAGAGCTGAATGGGAGCCGATCTAAAAGAATTGGCATAATGGTTTTGTTGTTGTTGTAGTAGGCTAATAGCTCAATGGGTCAAGTGGGCTGGCTGGCAGTGTGTTTATCTATCTAGGATGTTGAGAAGGTCCAACATGCAAATACTTTTCAGGATCACATATATAAAATATAGGAATAGATTCAATTAAAGAAATCATAGTGGAGGGCTGTTTAGTTTAATTTGTTGGTGATAGATCTGCTCTGATAATTGGACTCTCAATTGATACAATGAATTTATACATTTCTAGTAATTTTCATTGATTGAAGTTTTCAGTAAAGAAAGTGCAACAAGAACATAATGTGTAAGGTGGGCTGGCTAGGGTCTTCCTCTGGCTATTCCATTGGAGAAGCTCCAACTTGCCGGTAGCACAGAGGATTGAAGACACCTCAAAGCTATCCTTCAACTGATTGTTCTCAGATTGACAAGTTATGAGCAGATTGATTATGAAGAGACCATCGGTAACTTTGTTTCATTTCTAAGGTTTGCATAAATTGAACTGGTTAGCAGAGTGGTACAGGCATGAGTATAAACAGATTAATGCTGGCAGATAACTATGATTTTTAATAAACTTAATATGAGAAGAATCTGTTAGGATTTTACCTTATTTTCAAGAGGAGATGATGGTCCAAGAAGATCTAATCAAGTTGAAGAAGATGATGACTCGGGGAGAAAAAAAGAAGCAAATCAAGATAGGTTAGTTAGTTATATAATCACCTAGCAAGATCATTAGTCGACTAATCAGAAGTACCAGTCGACTAATGGGCAGATATTGGTGTGAATTCAGGGGTCACCCCCACGATCGGATCGACTGGGGCGGCGCAACGGAAACAAACAACAGCATCTACTAAGGGGCTGCTTGGTTAGGGGTGAAGTGAGGAAGTAGTAATAGTTCCCTTTAGAACTTGGGAATTGGTTAGTGAGTTTTTCGGTGTTTGGATGTTATTGGGGAGTGTGATTTGAAAATATTATGTCTTTTCCGGTGTTTGGATGGTAATATGAAAGTGAGAGTGAAAAGGTTGACCATAAAGTTGACCGCAAAATAATATTAAAATAAAAATTAATTAAGAAAATAAAAATTAGATTGTAATTAAAATGCAAGGAAGATTTACATGACCACAAAATTAATTGTAGCACCCCGAAAGTGAGAAAATGATTGTGTAAAAGGAAAAAGAGAAAAGGAAAAGGGGTTTTCACATTTTTCTTTTCGGTGTTTAGATCGATAGAGAAGTGAGCAATTATACTTTCCCATTTCCTTACTTCCGCCCACTTTCTTGCAACCAAACACGCCCTACGGCAATTTGAAGAAGAAAAGAAGAAGATATTTTGAAAGTAGATAGAAAGCCAACAAACAATATAACGTGGTTCCACCGATCAAACAGATCGTGTGTACGTCCACGGGAGAAGGAGAGAAACTTTATTAAAACTTTGGGGAGTACAGTAAGAATTACTTACACCTCACGCTAAGAAGATTACAAGCCCTTGATGGCCGCCAAGAACAGTGAACGGTTGTGACTAAGCTTCTCTTATGAATCTCTCACCTAGATGAATTACACCATTAGGAATTACTAATTCATTGAGATTCTCTTGGAATATATTGAAGGCCACCCCTAAGGGGTTATTTATAAACCATAGAACTCTCCTAGTCCTAAACGAACTCCATCAAACAGAATAAGAAAACTTGAATTCAATTCGGACTCAAAACAGATCCAGAAAAGAAAACTGTCAGATTCGACATTAGTCGACCTTCACGATGTATTCACGTCATAATCCTAATAATCTCCCCCTTGATTTGAATACGTCTAAATTCGAGAATAGCCACCATGTTCCATGTGCTCGCATTCATGCACAATTGAATAAATTTAGCTTTATCTCCATCTCACCCCCTCTTCTCCATAACCCTCTTATGGAGGTCACAACTTGATTAGGTCGAATAAGTTCAGGCTCAACTCGAACTTTATCACCCAACGATCTCCTTAATCCACACAGGATTTGTGAGAATTTGCTCCACCATATGAGTAACGATCTGGACTATCTTATTGCGCGCCTAGTCCTAATCTCTCTTCGAGGTAAAACTGAATATCCGAGCTCGAATCCATCGTAGTCTCTGATTGTTCCATAACCGCCGCGTCTAAAGCCAAGAATAACTGCAATCCACCAACTGTAACTTCTAAATTTTGCAACATATACACATTGCCGACACGTTCGCTTGAAATATCACATGGGTCTCTTTGGAAACTTTCATAAGATCACCTTTAGAGCTGAAACTGAACTCTTCCCCTTGTAGTGCTCCAAGAGAGATGAGATTGTACCTTAATTTAAAAACATGATGAACACCTTGAAGAGTAGTGATGCATCCATCATAAGATCGAAACTGGATTGTTCTTTCGTCAGTCACCTTACTTGTAGCAGAATTCCCATGAACACTTCTCCCTCTTGAATCGAAGTATATGAAGAGATTATCTTTCTATTGGAATTGCTATGCTGTGAATATCCAGAATCTATGACCCATCTATCTTTGCTACCAACTGATCTGTCTGTAAGAGATAGAACGTTGCACTGTTCTTCATTTTCTCCAACCAGTGCAGTGACATTAGCAGCTGGTTGTTTCTTCTTTCGAAGCAACACTCAGATCTAATATGCATCTTCTTGTGACAATAGTTGCACGTCAAATTCTTATGTTTTGAGTTACCCATAAAATTTCCATTATTACTCTTCTCCCTTGAATAATGAACTTGCCCGAAATCATCATAATGAGACTCACCCGTCAACTGGGTGTCAATTTTGTCCTTGTTGAGCAGATGCTCCTTGACCTCACTGATCTTAATTGTTGACTTACCTCCATAGATGATAGCTTTCTTAAAGCTCTTATATGAAGAAGGTAATGAACACAGTAATAGAAGTGATTGATTCTCATCTTCTATTTAACCTCTATCTTATTTAGATCATTGATAATAGAGAAAAATTCTATAATGTGAGACTTGATAGGTGTACCTTCATGCATGCGGAGAAGAAATAGACGCTGCTTCAGAATCAATCGATTCGCCAACGACTTCTTCAGATAGTGGTTCTGAAGTCGATCCCATAGTAAGGACGTTATTTTCTCTGTAGAAAACTCATCCAACAATTTGTTCACCATGCAAAGCTGAATAGCTATCAAGATTTTCTCATCCAACTCCTGCCAAGATTCTTTCTTCATGTCTTGAGACTTTTTCTCCCTCCCGAGTAGTGCTTTCTTCAACCCTCTTTGGGTAAAGATGACGTCCATCCTAATCTGCCACCTGCTGAAATTGATATCAAACTTCTGAATATCGAACTTGATCGCAGACATTTTTAAGTTGACCTTTCTCTGGTATCAATTGTTGAGAATTCAGGGGTCGTCCCCACGATCAGATCGACTGGGGCGACGCAGTGAAAATGAACCACAGGATTTACTAAGGTAACTTGAAGAAGAGAAGGAGAAAATATTTCAAAGTAGATAGCAAGTCAACAAACAATATAACATAATTCCACCGATTAAATAGATTATGTATACGTCCATAGGAGAAGGAGAAAAACTTTATTAAAACTTTAGGAGAGTACAAGAAGATTTACTTACACCTCACGTTGGAAAGATTTCAAGCCCTTGATGGCCGCCAAGAACAGCGAACCCTTGTGGCTATGCTTCACTCATGAATCTCTCACCTAAATGAATTACACCGTTAGAAATTATTAATTCATTGAGATTCTCTTGGAATACATTGAAGGCCACCCCTAAGGGATTATTTATAGACCATAAGACTCTCATAGTTCTAAATAAACTCCATTAATCAGAATAAGAAAACTTGAATCTCAAAGCAGATTCAGAAAAAAACTGTCAGATCCGACATTAGTCGACCTTCATGACGTATTCACATCATAATCCTAACAGATATAGAGAGGACGCATTATACAGTAGTCGACTAATAAGTTCTATTAGTCGACTAATGGAAAGGATTAGTCGACTAATCTGAATGATAAGTCGACTAATCAAGGCGGTTTTGTATGAGCAGTTTCCTTGTCAAGCGTCTGCGGGTTCTCTTCTGGTGGAGTTCGAATAGGATTTAGATACTATTCAATGAAAGTTTGTTTCTAAAGTTTAAGGGTCTAGAATTCTTTTAAACCAAGGAGATCAACTCCAAATAAGATTGATCAAGATTCTTCAAGTATCCAATGACCAAGATTATCTCATAGTTCAAATAGGAGTTGTATTATAAAATTCTATAAATAAAGGTTGTAACGTAGAATTTAGGTGGAGCGGAAGAGCAGAAAAAAATTATGGTAAGCAACAATGTAAGGTCCTAAAAAATCAAGAAGGTCCTAAAAAGCCAAGAAAGAGAGAAGCAAGGTGAAGGTGCATAGAGAGAAAATATACTCTTGTAATCTAAGCATAGAATCAAAGGGAAAGCGAATACTCTTTTGGGATCAAGAAGAAGATTAGATCTCTTTATATTAAGTTTATTAGTAAAGCTATCTCAAGTTCTCTCCTTGTGGCCGTAGGCCAAGTTTGGGGAACCACGTTAAATTATGGTTTCTTTTTATATTTAATATCCATCTTGTGTGCTCAAGGTAATCGATCTCATGGCATGCTTGAGGTCATCGGTGGGGATCTCCGTATCTCTCAACTATTGGTATCAAGTATAGTGTTACGGGTTATGCACGCAACAATCGGTATCAAAGCTGATGGTGTCTGTTCAAAACTCGAGTGCTCTAGATGAAAAAGAAGATATCAAATCGATGGAGCTCGGCAGAGGCATCAAGATGAAGAAGATAACAAGAAATTTTAAATTTGTTCTAAGGTTAAGATCGATGACTTTTGGAGCATATTGATCAAGGTGGAGTCGTCAAGGCTCAATGATGCTCAGATCTAAACACGATAAAAGCGGAGGTGATGATCGGATCATCGTCAATAGCGGATCGCAAGATGAAATTAACGAGCTCACAGAGGCATCGCACAAGAAATCACATGAAGGCTCGTTGCGGCAGCAAGTCAAAGAAAAAACAACGGAGGGTGATGAAAACGATCAATGAATGAGATTGATCGAAAGGTAGATCGTGCAATCATAATCAGATTTAGACGATCAAGTGTTGAACCCTATATTTTTCAACATTCTAGATACAATGGTGAGTGCAGACAATTGAGATTTCAATGTCTGATGTAGGTTCTGTGCAGATCGGTTAAAGGAATCAACGGAGATCATGATCAAAGTTATGATGGACTAGTCATGATACTGTGAGATTATTGCAGGCATTGGTAGATTTATCTGTTTTAAGGATCATCAATAATAGGGCAATAAATCTGGCAAACATCAATACAATAGTTGATGATAACTCTGATTGATGGAAAAAAGATCATGGCAGTGTGTAGCGGGAATGCCTGATAAGACCATGGCAGTTTTATGAAGACGGTAAGTCTTAAAGTTAAAACATCGATGAAAGATGAACCATCACCAAGTGATCGGTGGAAGACCATGGCAGGACAAGCCCTTGACAATGTTCGTATAAATTTGGTAAGATCATGACAGAATTAGAGGCAATTGCCTCAAGACTGACGGGCCCCCATGGTCGGAAAGGCGTCACAAAGCAGAATTTGCTGGCGGTGACTGTGATGCAATGCAAATTAAGTGAAAGAAATTAGATCAAGGAGTTTTAATGAAAAGCTTGAAGGGAGCTCACTTTCAAGGTGAAGCTTTATGAAAAACTGCAACAGGTCTAAGTGTTGCAGGACGA
This sequence comes from Agave tequilana, assembly GCA_038442645.1. Classification (NCBI taxonomy): domain Eukaryota; kingdom Viridiplantae; phylum Streptophyta; class Magnoliopsida; order Asparagales; family Asparagaceae; genus Agave; species Agave tequilana. Next base: position 86,492 of record JAVJIF010016871.1, on the reverse strand, counting down.
CTAAAAAAAATGGTGTATTTAGGTAAGACCCGAGATGACTCGAGATGCCCGAAGGACGGTAAACAGCCAAAGATCCTGAGGAGAGGGGGCAAGAGTTACAACCTTCACAGTACAGTTACAACCAAAGAAAGAATCAAGGTAATAATCTAAAATCTCAAGGTGTCTTGCTAAAGGCTTGAAAAGCAAATCAAAATGGAGATTGTTAGGATTTTGCTTTGTTTTCAAGAGGAGATAATGGTCCAAGAAAATTCAATCAAGTTGGAGAAGATGACTTGGAGAGAAGAAAAAAAGCAGATCAAGATAGGTTAGTGAACTGTATAGTCGACTAGTAAGATCATTAGTTGACTAATCAGAAGTACCAGTCGACTAATTGGCAGATACAGAGAGGAAGCATTATATAGTAGTCGACGAGTCAACTAATGAAAATGATTAGTCGACTAGTACGAATGATAAATCGACTAATCAAGGCGGTTCTGCATGAGCAGTTTCCTTTTTAGGTTCCTGCGGGTTTTCTCGTCTAGTAGAGTTTCACATTCTATTCAATGAAGATTTGTTTCTAAAGTTTAAGAGTCTAGAATTCTTTTAGATCAAGGAGATCAACTCCAAATAGGATTGATTAAGATTTTTCAAGTATCTAATGGCCAATATCATCTCATAGTCCAAATATAAGTTGTAATTGTAAAATCCTATAACTAAAAATTGTAACTTAGGATTTAGGTGGAGTAGAGGAGTAGAAGAGCAGAAAAAAGTTATGATAAACAACAATGTAAGGGCCTAAAATTCCAAGAAGACCCCTAAAAAAAAAACCAAGAAAGAGAGGAGTAAGGTGAAGGTTTATAGAGAGAAGGTATGCTCTTGTAATCTAGGTGTAGATTCAAGGAAAAAGCGAATACTCCTATGCGATCAAGAGGAAGGTTAGATCTCTTTGTATCAAGTTTATTAATAAAGCCCTCTCAAATTCTCTCCCCGTGGACGTAAGCCTTGTTTGGACCGAACCACGTTAAATTGTGTGTTCTTCTTCTTGTATCTTTTATTATTTATCTTGTATGCTCGAGGTAATTGATCTCATGGCGTGCTTGAGGTCGTCGGTAGGGATCTCCGTATCTCCAACTATTGGTATCATAGTAAGTCTGGTATCTCGAGTTATACATGCAACAGAATAAAGAGACAAAAAACATATAGAAGTGTTAAAACATCATCAAAGGTTCAGCGAATGCCAATGTTATTCTTTAATTTATTCCACTAGTTTGCTTAAATTCATTCATTTCTTTTAAGAAAAGGTAGAATATGGGAGATCTGCCATATATTATGCTGACATAGGATCAAATGGCTCTGCATCTGGCAACTTAAACTATCTATATTACAACTGCATTTGTAGTTATTTCTGCACAAATTCCGATAGTTACTCATTTGATCTGAAACCCTCTAAGCACGGATGTACTAAAAATTTAAAGCCATTTCATGCCACGGGGAATTCCTCTATTTCCACAGATCATAAATATCACACTATGATCTAATCATCTTAAAAATGTTTGTATTTTTCTACAAAACAGCTAGATTCAGAATTAAACACCATTTGTTTTCCTCTTGCAATGCAAACACGCTGCTTAGAAGATATCACAAAAATTGAGTTAACTGCTAGAATAACTATCATGTTCTTCATAAATCATATAAGGTGGACGAGAAAACGGACATAACACGGATCTTCACTTCAATATTCAATGTAAATGATTATTTTTCTTAGACAGGTGGCTTCATTTTTTGGCTGGCCTGTTTCGACTACACACTGTATAGTAGGAGCTATGGTTGGTTTTGGCCTAATCTATGGGGGTGTTGGTGCCGTCTTCTGGAGTTCCTTGGCACGTGTGATTTCTTCATGGGTCATCTCTCCATTTATGGGAGCTGCAGCCTCATTCCTTGTTTACAAATGCATTCGTAGGGTGTGTTTTCGTTCTTTGTATATAGTTAAATAAAACATAAGGTCGTACCAATTACACAATGATTTTCATGTTCTGTTACTTGGTTTCTTTCATTAGTTTGTCTACAGTGCTCCAAACCCAGGGCAGGCTGCAGCTGCCGCGGCTCCTATTGCTGTTTTCTTGGGTGTTACGGGAATCTCTTTCACGGCTTTTCCCCTAAGCAAGGTCCTTCCTATTGCACTGGCCCAAGCCTTGGCCTGTGGGACTGCAGGTGCAGTTATCGTTAGTAGAGTCATCCACAAACAGCTCGGTCAACTCCTCCCTGAAGCTGAAAAACAAGCAGCACAACAAGATAAGTCACCACATCACCAGAACATTGGATTTTTATCTGACATTGCTGGCCCTACAGGAGCACAGCTACAGATCGTCTACGGTGTCTTTGGCGACATGCAGGTCCTGTCGGCTTGTTTCATGTCATTTGCCCACGGGGCCAATGACGTCTCCAATGCCATCGGGCCATTGGCTGGGGCATTATCTATTCTCCAAGGAGGAGTGGCTGGTGGTGCTGAGATCGTCATTCCGACTGATGTTCTTGCTTGGGGCGGATTTGGGATTGTTGCGGGGCTCATGATATGGGGTTACAGGGTGATAGCCACCATAGGCAAGAAGATAACCGAGCTGACACCAACTAGAGGGTTCGCAGCGGAGTTTGCAGCTGCTTCGGTTGTTCTGGTGGCATCAAAGCTCGGCTTGCCCATCTCTGCAACTCACACGCTCGTTGGTGCAGTTATGGGCGTGGGTTTTGCGAGGGGCCTCAACAGAGTGAGAGCAGAGACGGTGCGAGAGATTGTTGCATCATGGGTGGTGACCATTCCTGTTGGTGCTCTGCTATGTGTTTTATATACATGGGTGTCAACCAAAGTACTATCAAGTCTAATATGACATTATGTATCTGCATTTAAATTGATTTATATGGGAAGAGATGAGATATTCAAAGAAAGCAAAGGCTTGTGTGAGAATTTATGTGGGAGTTTCACAGATTAGATTTCATGATCATTAGGTAACGAGTGACTTACCTGTACTCAGAAAGCAGCTGCGGTTTCATGAAATTGTTGCAGCAACAAAAGGAGAGAAGCTTATCTATTGGCAGGATGGAGAGTATTATTCCAATTGCATTTCATTAAATTCCTGGAAGTAGAGTTTGCCATAATCAGATTCACATTGGTAGGCTGGCTGGCAATTTCATTTTCCTTCACAATCAACTGTATTTTACATCACTGAATGTGTGCAAGGGTACTAAATCATCTGCACAAGAAAAAGAGAAAAAAAGTCTCCTTTCTTATTGATGGTATCTTGTAAATGTTGGGTATGTGATGCCTAAACAAGGCGGATGGAAGCAACACCGACAACATCAAGGGACAATTCACTCCGCTGTGATGACAAGAGATTCAGAGCATGTTTGGTTTTGACGTTAAGTTATCAACGAACAACATACCCCTCTCTCCCAACTTTGCTGGCATGTTCCAACTTAGTGCCTGAGGAGGATGCAAACTAAGTTCAATGCATCTTTGAAATTTGCTCCACCGTGTTCTTTGTCTTCAACTCTCTAGTCCTGTGATAATGGATCTCTATGCGCTTTTCCTACTGTGAAATGACTTTTTCCCACTACCATGATGAAAAAGAATGCAAGACTAACACAAAATATGTGATAAGGTCGCCATAGGACTCGATTTCTCGTGAAGAGGCTTTGGATCAAAAATTTTAAACCTGATGTCTTTTCCTCGCTCTCCTTTCCCACGATGCACCATCGAGTCATCAAAGCCGTCGACGGAGTCAGAGGGGCTCGGCTGGCCAGGTTGCCCTATGCCACTGGCGCTTCCAAAGTTGAAGCTCTCATCTTTAGCGACCAGCAAACTAAGACTCTTCTCGACCTTTCGTTTTGAAGTAGGGACGGATGCTCTTTTTATTTTTATTTTCCTCTAAAGGCAAAGGCTCTGAAGTGTAAGGCGACCGGGCCAGCCGAGCCTATCTGACTCCGTCGACGGCTTTGATGCCTCGACGGTACATCATCAGGGAAAGGAGAGCGAGAGTAAGAAGGGGCAGCCCTCGGCCCGATCTATAGATATAGAAAATCTGGAACGAATTGATGCCACCCCTATTTAGCACAATTAAGGCTTACAAACATCACAGTTAACAGAGAGAAAACACTAACACACTGCTCTTTATATTTTGCACTATACGTATATCCAAACTTCATTACCACCACCTCCGCCACTATAACTTCTATCAGATTAATATTAACTATATAACATCTCTTGTCACAGACTTTTCACAAATATTGTGTGCTACCACCCTCCCGATATAATGGGTAAAATCTGGTGGCTAAGTCCCTCTTGCGCTCACCAGTGAAACAGACAAAAACTCAGTGCTGAACCTCAACTGGCATGGAGCAATACCTCTTTCCAACAAAACTCCCATCTCCTCTTTTTCCCTCTTGAGGGGGCCTCTCCAAAGCGAAGAAGAACATAACAAAAAGGGATAAAGAAGAACCAAACACCTCAAGAGTCCAGTAACAGTCCCCACCACATCAACAACATATCCAAATCTCAAACAGACCAAATCCCACCACCATAGCATCATCATTCATCATCTCTAGTACGAGTGCAAGAAATAACAGATCTCAGTGATACAACATCAAATCAATCGCGGTCTGCACCAGAAAAACTCTCTCTGGCTCGTTGAAAGTGGGTATGAAATCGAAACGATGATGATGAGATCTCTATTCTTGGGTGTGTGGGCACACCTCCAATTTCCTGTGATGCCCACTTTGACTTGGCACCCACTCACCGATACTGTAAGCTCAATTGTATATGGCATATGCCTGCTACCATCTTTGAATGAAATCAAAATCAATCCTCGCAAGGTTTCTGGAACAGACTATGGCACCCAAATCCACCCATCTCACTTTCCTCAAGATCTCCATTGCTCTGATACTAGCCGCTTGGTCTTGCGTGTGGATTCTCAAGCCAACACAATCCTCGGGGAGCCCGGTACTAGCTCTCCATTGCTCTATTACTCAGGTCTCAATGTGATTTTCTTCTGTTACCCTCTTCTGACTGTGGCTGTACATATATCTATCTTCATCTACTCTGTACTAGGGAGGGGAGAACAGTTACAGGCATACATCTGCACATTTGATCATCTGCTCACAGTTATTGTATATACTCTGACGACACTTTCATCAGAGGAAGAGGACACCTCTCATCACCAACTTCTCGATTCCAGTCATCGCTAACAGTCCTGTAGGCACAATCTCCAGCTCCGAACTCATTATTGCTGCTCTGTTTATCATATTCCTTGCATGGACTTACTCCTCAAATGTCACTAGTGACTTGAAAAGATGACACCTTCCAAGTCTCTAAAACTTAATAGGTGAAGAAGGACAGGATTTACTTTGAATATGATATATTCTTGTGAATTTCTCTGTATCACTAGTTTGTTTAATTTCTCTGCATAACTAGCTATTTTGTTTCGAGTCAGGTGTCAGCTAAAGGTGATGGCCATTGGTGTCAGGTTTGGATCTCTAACTGAAGCCTGTCTTGCACTCTTATTTATGCCAGTTCTGACGGGGATGGTATTATTCACTCTATGTGGCATTCAGTTCGAAGCTTCAGTTAGATACCATGTATGGATTGGAAACACGATCATCTTCTCCATCTTGCATGTCACGATTATAATGTGTGTGTGGGGATCCAAGAACAGCCTCTGGGAGGAGGTAGAAGACTACTTTAACACTTGGAAATTAAGATATTAGTAATAATGTGAGATAAAATTAAAGTAAATTATATGTGTGGTGGAGATTTTCTTATGCGATTGATCGAATGGTCGATGTCACACTACAAGCAAAAAGGGGATCTGCCTAGAATGATAACGAATGCGAACATTCAATTAGCAAACAAATGTAGACAAGAATTTTTACGTGAAAACTTATAATGAGAAAAATCACGGGGAGGAAAGAGGAATGATTCACTGTCTTTTGTGTATTACAAGAGGTTTTCTCTTTACAAGTGTTCATCTGCTCTTTTTTTCCTCTCTTGTAGAGGAGTGTTGGTCTATAAGTAAGTTGTTTGGTGTAACTGAAGGATCCTTCTCCGTAATTCATAATCTGCGGTTAAGATCCTTTCATATCCATATAGATTGTCATGCTTTATTGTTGGGATTGACATGCTGGGATATCCACTATTGTCCATAACCGTTTCTGCTGGAATAAGAGGTATTTAGAACATGGTGTTGGCCCAAAGGCCCATCACTCTAGTTTTGATGATGATTAACTCATGTAGTTATAGTACTAATGATCTTGTGTTTAATTAGTTTTAGATATGTGATCAAGATCTTAGTGGGTGTGTATCTTCAATAAAGGATTTAAAGTCAAGTTTTGGAGCTAGCACATGTTGATTCAAGCGCTTGTGCATCAAGACCACATCAAGTACTCAAGAGGAGTCTAGCTCTTTGGATCAAAATTTGGACCAAGTCAAGAAGGAGAAGAAGACTTCACGTGAAGACCTTCAAGAGAAAACTTGTGTCTAGGTTTGTTTTGTTAAGATTTTGTTTTTAGATAAAATGTAAATGATAGAATAGTTGGTGGATTGCTCAAGTATTATATACACTCACACACAAGATTTAGATGAGTTTTTATAAAAGAGTTCTCATTTTAGAAAAATACAAAAGAAATTTCATTTTGGAAAAATACCATTTTGGCTTTTGAATTTTCATATAGACATGTGTTTTAACCAAAATTATTTTAGTGTTTATTGTCAAAAACATAGATATTTTATCATATATGTGTAGTGGATCATATCCATACACACTAAGCTTTAAAAGTGTTTAAAATATCTTGTTTTTGTATATGGAGAAGTTTTGAAAAAATCAATTTGGAAAAATAAGGATTTTGTTTTAAGCCAAAAATTCTAAATTACAAAAATAGTTCAAAATGTTTGTAACATGTTTTGATTTTTACCCAAACATGTTTGTATATCAAAGTATTATACTGAACTTATTTTTGTACATTTTTAGAGATTTTATGGGATTTTATTGAAGGAAAAATGACAAACTTTTAAATCCCTAAAAAATACTGTTTTGGCTTCTACCGGTCGGCGGTCGACCGACATGCACAAAAGTGAAGGCACACCTAGAGGGGGGGTGAATAGGTGTACGTGCTAATCTAGAAACTAAGTGCGCTAAATGCGGACACTAATGCAAATTTTGCAACACACTTAATACAACACACAAGTGTAGCCGAATTCCCTGTGAAGGGCTCTGGACTAACTCCTCTAGATTCCCCTTGAATGGGTTGAGGTGCTATATGAAGCTCTTGTGGTTAAGTATAAGTGAGGCACACACACAAGCAAGCCAAGCATATAAGGATGAACAATATAAAAGATGCAAGGCAACACAAGCAATATATGATATGAATGAAGTATGATGCTTTGCACAAATAAATGAGAGAGAGAGAGAGTTAGAGAGACAAGTGGATCAAACGCTAACAACAAGATATGTTTCGAGGTTCGAGCACCCAGCTCTACATCCCCGCCTACACCACCGTGTAGGATTTCCAATTCACTATCTCCCACGAGGGAACCTCTACCGAAGAGGATTTGTTACAACACAAGGAGTACCGAACTCCTCTCTCAAACACCGCCTAACAACCAAGGGTTAGGCCCGTAGCCAAACAACAACCACAAACATCTCTACCGAAGAGGGTTTACAAACCAAACTCCACCTCTCACTAGAGGGAGCAAACACCAAGCCTCAACCTCTACCAAAGAGGGAGCAAACCAATCACCCGATCACCTCTACCAAAGAGGGATACAACAAGAACAAGGGTGTTTACAACAAGTGGTTCCAAAGACCACAAACTCAATCTCTCTTTTTCTCTTTTTCCACAAAACAAAGATCCTAAATAGATTAGGATAGAAGATAAGCTCAAGTGTGGAATCAAGGTGTTTGGAAAACAAAAACTCAAAGAAAAATACTTGGGAAAACTCTTGTAAAAGATAGGAAATGAAAGCCAAGACAAATCTCCCAAAATTATCTTTTCTTTGATTTTTCCAAAAACCTAAAACAATTAAGATTGGAAGATTAAAGCCCAAAAACACTTTTGGAAAACTTGTTTTAAACTCAGAAAAATTAGAAAATTTTCTCTTATGAAAACCTTAGCCAAAATCCCAAAGAGTTGGGTTTATATAGGCCAAAACAGAAACTAGCCGTTAGGCTGAGCTGGCAGCCTGACAGGCTACCGGTCGGCCGGCCCGGCCGACCGCCAACGTTCAGAAATGTGACCGTTGGGCAATCACGGTCGACCGCCCGGTCGACCCAAACAAACAGAGAGCAGAGCTCTCAGACCCGGTCGACCCGGACAGTCGATCGAGCTTGTGTCTGCCAGACGTGCACAAGTCTGTGCACGTCAGTCGACCTCATGGGTCGACCGGCCCATGGTGCGGTCGACCGTCCGGGTCGACCGACCTGGCCTGTCAGCACAAACCTGGGTCAGAAACACTGTGTAAAAATATTTTATAAAAATCTTTTATCTCTTTTAAAATTCCATAAAACTTGTTTTAACATTTTGTATTGAAACACAAACTTGTGATAAAAATTTCAAGACATATATCAACATATTCAAATCATTTTTGTGTCTTGTAAATTTTATCAAAAACCAACACTTGTATTTTATCAACCTTGATTTTTCTATACATGAATAGGATAGTCAAAATAAGTTTGTTTAAGATATGAACCATGTATGTATATTGAACACATCTAATATACATAAAAACCATGTAAACTTGTTTTGATCTAAATTATTCATGAAAACCAAATCTAAAACATAAAACTTGTGTGTGTTGTGCACTTGAGCATATCAACTATTCATATCTTTACAAATGGATCTAAACACTCTAAACTAAACTAGGATACCTAAGTCTTCTTGATGATCTTCCATCTTCAAGATGGCTTGGTCCCAAACATGATCCACCGAGTGCAAAGGTATGATCTTTAAGCTTTGGCACCGGAATCACTATGAATAGCTTCTAAACTCCTTATTGAAGCTAATCACCAACTAATATCTTGGTTAATGATCTGAAACTTAAACAACACAAGATTATTAGTAAACATAACTACATGAGTTAATCATCATCAAAACTAGGGTGGAAGGCCTTTGGGCCAACAATCTCCCCCTTTTTGATGATGACAAAACTCATGGAGTTATATATGCATGGATTAAAGTTAAGCTTCAAAGAAGCTCCCCTTAACTCATGCATAAACAAATAAACATAATGAATATGCAATGAAGGCTCTTAAAATATAAATGCACATGTATATGCATAAACAATAAAAGATTCTAGATACCAATGAAATGTTCAAAAACAAAACATGCTCTAGAAACCAATTACAAAACATGCTCTAGATACCAATTAAAATTAAATTAAATTAAACTTAATATATGCAAAACATAAACATGCATATATAAACCAAAATATTTCTCCCCTTTTTTGTCAATCATCAACAAAGGGGTAAAAACCACAACTAAACAAAATTTTCTCACCCTTTTTAATACAAAGAATCAATAAAGGGTAAAAGCAAAAATTAAATCAATAAATTTTTCTCTCCCTTTTTGTCTAAAACAAAAACAAAAACAAATAGGGGTGACAATCAATTAAGATATCAATTGAAAATATGTCAATGAAGCATTTTGATATCAATTGAAAGGAAACAAACAAAAAATATTGATACCAATTTTAAGCAAAACACATGAAAATCTTGATACCAATTTGAAATTAAACATAATAAATTTTGAATGTCTAAACACAAATATTTTGATACCAATTATAAATGTTTTTCATTTTGAATATATGATACCAAATTTAAATTTTCAATCATAAAGTATGGGAGTACAAATACCAATTGAAAGACAAAATCAAATTTTCTCCCCTTTATGAAATACCAACTAAAACAATGTTCACTTTTATTTTAACAAGCCTACGCATTGTAAAAAAAAATTGAAACAAACATATCTATGTATGGAAAATAGATACCAATTGAAATTGATATACTTGGAAGTGAAAGCTTACATACATACAAAATATATGAGTATACAAGAAATGTCAAGATTGATACCAATTGAAAGAATTCAATGATACCAATTGAAATAACAATAAGATCAAGTGTATACATCATATTAGCTACCTCCCATCATGGTTCAAGTTTTAAATGATTTTCATTTTAAAGCATACATGAACATGATCTCCCATCCAACCTCCCATTAAAGGTAGGGGTTTTCAAAAATGGATTTGAAAATAAGTTTTGTTTGAAAAACTCTACCAAAATGAAGAATACCGTAACTAGTTAAATGGAAAATCTTTTAAACTAGTACGAAATCCTTCAAGCAAGGAATAGACTAAAAATAATTTTCATAAAACACATGTACATCACATATCACTTAAAAACACTCAATATTCAATAAAGTCCATACATGCTCATGAAAACATACTCATGAGAAATATTTAAAAAAAATGGTGAGTGTACAAGTAATGTATGACATGGCATAATGAAATTTCCAATTAAGCTCAAAAATTCCTTGAAACATGAAAGCATGAAAATCATCAAAACTTATTTAATCTTCAAGGTATATGTATGTCCTATACAAATTAAAGTATACATACATATCCAAACACAACGAGTCCACTAAGATATATGCATGAAGGCACGTGGCTCAAAAAGGATATATATGTATAATAATAATTTGGATAAAATAGACATATACATGAAGTTAAACAAATAAACACGAAATCAAGAAAAACTAAATTTTCATCAAAACACATTTCATTTCAAGGTATATGTATGAATTGTCAACACAATAAGTATACATACATATCCCTAAACACAATTGAGTCCATATATATAGATTTGCATGAAAGGCAAATGACTCAAAGGGTATACATGTATAACTTAAGGTTTGGCAAAATAGACATATACATGAAATAAAAACACACAAACATAAAACAAATCCAAAATAGGAATACAAGTTTAAAATGTATGGATCATCAAAACTAGACTATACTAGCACATCTAATGGGTTCAAATAAGCATTCAAGCACAAACATATATAGATTTATTTGTGGCCCACTATATGCACGAATATATACCTAGTCTTAATGAAAACTAACATCTAAACATGTAATCAACACATGAAGCATAAAACACAATAAAAATCAACATGATAAATATAAACATGATCATTATGTAAATCCACATGTTATTAGATTTATGATGTACATGATAGCTAATCAAATACGAGAACACAAAATAATAATCCATATTAAACATGGGTGTCTCAAATACTATACATGTATGTCAAGAATCTAATTATCATGGCATTATCATAATAATCTACAAACAATAAAACATGCTATAAACAATGATCATGAAAAGCATGTAAACAATAATTAGGAGTTAGGAATTGTTACCAAAACCTAGAAGGCAACTCTCCTTGTCTCCAAAACATGGTGGTCCTCTCCACCAAATCTTCCTTGAAAGTGATGCATCCAATTGATTTTCTTTAAGCTTGGAAAGCATCCACTCCAAGGTACGGCTACTCTCACGTCATGTGAGAGCCCACACCTACATCAAAAATACGAGGGGTGGTCTTTGGTACCCATATCTTCTTGGGTCCATGGGGGTTAGTACCTTCTCTAACCCAAACAAAATTCTTTACTAAATTTGAGACATGTAATCTATCATAATAAAATTTAGCAAGGTGGCCCTTACGTCCACAATGTGTACAAGTGTACAATGAGCATACATGTGATGGGTGTGTCCGTGAGGAGCATGTGTATGCCGTGGAGGGTGTGCATGCATAAAGGATGGAACTTGTTTCTTTCGAACCAAGGATTCCAAGCGTGTATGGTTCATGGCACATTGGCTCATAGTGGAGCCCAAACAATCCACTTTCTTCTTCAACAAACAAATATTATCATTAATCTTAGAAGAAGAAGTGCATGCAAGGGGTGATCTAGGTGAAACTACCCTAGCATGGTAAACATGAGAAACAATATCATTTTTAAGGATTATTTTTATTTAAACAAATTTATAATTCTTTTGTAATAAAATCAATTTCTCTTTTTAAAGAATTATTTTCTTTTAAAACAAAATCAACTTTTGAAGACAAATTTTCATTTTTCTTAAAGAGTTTCACAATCATTTTTATTTTTCAACAAATTATTTTCTTTTAGTGCAAGGTCTAGTTGAGATCTCAATGAATCCCTTTCATTATAGACCTCAACCTTCTCTTGCAAAACACAATCAAGTTTAGAAGACAATTTTCATTTTCTTTAGTTAAAGTAAAAGTCTTCTTTTTCAACAAATTATATTTTTCAATTAATTTTTCACAAACTATAGATAGTTCTTCATTTAAAGCATGGGGATCAACAAAATCATTTGAAGAACTAGCACAATCATCATTATCTAGTTGAGATTCCGAAAGTACCTCAAGGGAGTCATTCCCTTGGACCATCAAGCATTGTGACTCGGATTCTCCACTAGACTCCTTCTTTTGGATTTGCACTTGAAGCTTGGAGGTGGTGGTTGTTGTCAACTTGATCCACACTGCAAAAGCGGAATCAAGGTTAGAAACACTCAAGAGATAATCTTTAGATAATGTGCTTCTAATGGCCTCAAGGGCTTGTGCATTGGCCCCTATATGCTTGCTATCACTAAGGTAGGATTCCTTGGTAATGGCAAGGTAAACCTTATGTCCTAGGGTTTGTAAATAAAACGGTCATCCTAATCTTCCAAACAATGATGTTGGAAGGGTCAAACATAGGTGGGGTCATGAAGGCCATGGTAAACTATATGTGTGCAAACAAGCAAATGCAAACAAGATTAGCCTAAAATGAGGATCTTTAACTCTAGGTTGTTAGACCAAAATCAGAGCACTTGGCTCTGATACCAATTGAAGGCAATCCTAGAGGGGGTGAATAGGTTGTACGTGCTAATCTAGAAACTAAGTGCGCTAAATGCGGACGCTAATACAAATTTTGCAACACACTTAATACAACATACAAGTGTAGCCGAATTTCCCGTGAAGGGCTCTGGACTAACTCCTCTTGATTCCCTTGAATGGGTTGAGGTGCTATGTGAAGCTCTTGTGGTTAAGTATAAGTGAGGCACACACACAAGCAAGCCAAGCATATAAGGATGAACAATATAAAAGATGCAAGGCAACACAAGCAATATATGATATGAATGAAGTATGATGCTTTGCACAAATGAATGAGAGAGAGAGTTAGAGAGACAAGTGGATCAAACGCTAACAACAAGATATGTTTCGAGGTTCGAGCACCCAGCTCTACATCCCCGCCTACACCACCGTGTAGGATTTCCAATCCACTATCTCCCACCGAGGGAACCTCTACCGAAGAGGATTTGTTACAACACAAGGAGTACCGAACTCCTCTCTCAAACACCGCCTCACAACCGAGGGGTAGGCCCGTAGCCAAACAACAACCACAAACACCTTTACAAAGAGGGTTTACAAACCAAACTCCACCTCTCACTAGAGGGAGCAAACACCAAGCCTCAACCTCTACCAAAGAGGGAGCAAACCAATCACCCGATCACCTCTACCAAAGAGGGATACAATAAGAACAAGGGTGTTTACAACAAGTGGTTCCAAAGACCACAAACTCAATCTCTCTTTTTCTCTTTTTCACAAAACAAAGATCCTAAATAGATTAGGATAGAAGATAAGCTCAAGTGTGGAATCAAGTGTGTTTGGAAAACAAAAACTCAAAGAAAAATACTGGGGAAAACTCTTGTAAAAGATAGGAAATGAAAGCCAAGACAAATATCCAAAAATTCTCTTTCTTTGATTTTTCCAAAAACCTAAAACAATTAAGATTGGAAGATTAAAGCCCAAAAACACTTTTGAAAACTTGTTTTAAACTCAGGAAAACTGGGAATTTTTCTCTTATGAAAACCTTAGCCAAAATCCCAAAGAGTTGGGGTTTATATAGGCCAAAATAGAAACTAGCCGTTAGGCTGAGCTGGCATCCTGACAGGCTACCGGTCGGCCGGCCCGGCCGACCGCCAACGGTCAGAAATGTGACCGTTGGGCAAATACGGTCGACCGCCCGATCGACCCAAACAAACAGAGAGCAGAGCTCTCAGACCCGGTCGACCCGGACAGTCGACCGAGCTTGTGTCTGCCAGACGTGCACAAGTCTGTGCACGTCGGTCGACCTCATGGGTCGACCGGCCCATTGTTCGGTCGACCGTCCGGGTCGACTGACCTGGCCTGTCAGCACAAACCTGGGTCAAAAACACTGGGTAAAATTATTTATAAAAATCTTTTATCTTTTTTAAATTCCATAAAACTTGTTTTAACATTTTGTATTGAAACACAAACTTGTGATAAAAATTTCAAGACATATATCAACATATTCAAATCATTTTGTGTCTTGTAAATTTTATCAAAAACCAACACTTGTATTTTATCAACCTTGATTTTTCTATACATGAATAGGATAGTCAAAATAAGTTTGTTTAAGATATGAACCATGTATGTATATTGAACACATCTAATATACATAAAAACCATGTAAACTTGTTTTGGTCTAAATTATTCATGAAAACCAAATCCAAAACATAAAACTTGTGTGTGTTGTGCACTTGAGCATATCAACTATTCATATCTTTACAAATGGATCTAAACACTCTAAACTAAACTAGGATACCTAAGTCTTCTTGATGATCTTCCATCTTCAAGACGGCTTGGTCCCAAACATGATCCACCGAGTGCAAAGGTATGATCTTTAAGCTTTGGCACCGAATCACCATGAATAGCTTCTAAACTCCTTGTTGAAGCTAATCACCAACTAATATCTTGGTTAATGATCTGAAACTTAAACAACACAAGATTATTAGTAAACATAACTACATGAGTTAATCATCATCAAAACTAGGGTGGAAGGCCTTTGGGCCAACAAAAAGTGCACGCCTTGTTTGGCTGGAGGGTTGATCGACCGACCCGGTCGACCGCCAGAGAGCTCTGCTATCTAGAAATGGCCCCGGTCGACCAGGCAGTCGACCGGCAGAGAGCTCTGCTCTCTGTATCCAGGCCACAATCGACCGGCCGGTCGACCGCTGGCCCAACGGTCAGAAATCTGACAGTTGGCCGGTCGACCGGGCGGTCGACCTCCAGCAGTCCAGACTGCTGACTTGGCCTGCAACGGCTAATTTTTAAGGAGCCTATAATTGGGCTTCCCTTGGACTGTTTGAGATAAGATTTTGGAGAGTTTAAAAGCTAGTTTTTCCTACTCTATTAAGTGTTTATTTCCACTTGTTTTAGAGTCAAATACTTCCTTTCAAAAGGAGAGTTTATCAGGAGTTTTCAAAAGTGATTTCTTGTGTTTTTCACTACAACTTCAATCCTAATTTTCTCACAAACACTTGAGCTATCCATTGCTATATCAATCCTATAGGGATTTTTATTGTAAGAGGATTTTAGGTGATCAAAGTGTTGTGATCATCAAAGTTTTCATCTTTATATTTTGAGGAGACGGACTTGCGGGTTCGCGGTGTTTCGAGTTCTAGTGAGAGCTCATTGTAGAGGTGCGGCCTTGGTAAGCTAGTGGGCTTGCGGTGTGTAGCTCTTGCGGGAACAAGAGAGAGACTAGAGAGTCCAAAGGAGTTCTAGTGTGAACTCACTTGTAGGTGTTGCGGCACCGAGTGATCCGGTGGGATCAGTTTATAGTGAAAATTCTTCATAATGTGAAGGCAGGGACGTAGAGCAAGTGTGCTCGAACCTCGAAACAATTCTCCCGTGTTTACGATTGCTCTCTCTATCTCTTACTTGTGTATATCTTGCTTATGCTTATTGCTTATATCGTTTATATGCTTGATATATTGTGTGCTTAATTGATATATGCTTGGAGATTGTTTGCTCACACTTGTATTCAACCAAGAGAGCCAAAGCGGCACCTCAACTCTTATCTAGAGGAATCTTGAGGAGTTAGTCCAGAGCCCTTCACGGAAATTCGGCTATACTCTTGTGTTATACTTGGTGTGTTGTGCATTAGAATTTATAGTTTGCATAAGTAGTTTTAATTTCGCATTAATTGACCATTAGATTAGCTAGTCACCTATTGACCCCCCTCTAGGTGATTTCACATGGGTATTTTATGGTAGGCGTAACCATTCTTGTGATTCAGAACCTTGCTATTGAACTGTGTTCAGTCAGGGTGAGAAGGACTCAGGTTCTCTCCTTTGACTTGGGATGTGTCTCGGGGTTAGGCCCGAGACTCTCTCCCCTTGGAATTACATGTGAGCCGCTTGGCATCTTGGGTGTGTTCGCTACTTGTTGTACGTCCGGTGCGGTGGGACACATGTCGTAATCCATAACCAAATCTTGACCACTATAGATGCCGCCCCGCCCTTGTGATTGCTGGAGTTGTGGGAGGGGAATCGGAAGAGCAGAGTTGGTGGAAGTATTTAAGTGCACCGAACTCTTTTAGAAGCTTCAAGTTTGGATCAAGTTCATCACTGTGCGTCTATAGCTGACCTACAGCTGGCATCTTCAAATCTCCTAGTCATTTAATGGGTGAGATTGTGCGGCAACGACACTTGGTATCTTGAAGATCCTGTTGTACCAAAAATCTCGGGGCGTGGGCTGATTTCTTGGGGATTGAACTTTTTTAATGGGAGACACATGGGCTTCCTTGCCATTATAAAAGGCAGATCTGTGAGGGGAGATCTGTTTATCTTCTGAAAACTTCTTTCTTTCAAAATTCTTGTTCTGGTGGGCGACGATGTCTTCCTCTTCTTCATCTGGTGGAGGAAAGAAAGATGGAGATGGTGGGGCTCTCGCTATTCGGGAATTTGCTCAGCGTAATATGTTAGTCATCATGATGAGTACGTCATCATATGTCAGCCATCATGATGGGCTCTGTCGTCTGGGGCAATTGCTTGTTGGCGCCCTTCGATTGAAACCGATGATCTAGTTCCTCATTTTGCTGGTTTTTTTGAGGGTGAGGTTCATTCTAAAGAATTGACCCTCCCTTCATATAGGGTGCACGAGGACGGAAGAGTGAGAACTCTTATCAAGTGCATCAGCGGATGCTTCTTACCCCTGAGCCTGATCCTCTTCCTTAGAACATCGTGGTGGAGAGGAAGGTTTTCTTCTTCTGGTGTGTTTTGCAGGAGTCCGTTTGGTTGGACATCGCTGCTTCGCTCCTGGATGGCTTCTCCTGAGTTGCAATGGTTATTGGAGAGCAGGAAGCTGCTAGCGAAATACAACTATCTGCTTCAGAAACCACTATAAGGATGAAGACTGCCCTTGAGAGATCTCCTTTGATAGCTGTTCCTGTGTCAAGGTCTATAAATGGTGGCAGGATAGGTTCTCGTGTGTCCTATATTTCTTTTCAAAGTAAAGCACATGGATGTAAAGGATTTCATGTATTCCACTTGTCATATGTGATAATATAATGAAATTTAATGAAATGTAAATGTGTATATGAAAAGACCGAGTTGTTTAGATCTTGCCTGATTTGTATTATAAAATGTTCATACCCTTTTGGAGGCTTAACTTTCAGATGACAAGAATATGATGTGTCTGTAATACCGTCTCAGGATGGTGTCTACATCTCCGAGCATATAGACATTTGTCCTTTGAGTGAAATGAGGACTTCAGTCGCGGAGTTAAAGTGGGCCTAGAGGCACTGATCTCCAAGTGAAACTTCAATCGCGGGGTTGACCAAGGCCGAGAGGCGCTGCTCTTTGAGTAAAGTGAGGACTTCAGTCGCGAAGTTGAACTGGACTAAGAGACGCTATATCCGAGTGAAGTGAGGACATCAGTCAGAGTTGATGGGGGCCCGGAGGCTGGTGTTGGTGATATCATTCTCGAGCGGGGATTTCTTTCTCGGAACACACAAGTATAAGATTCCGAATGCGTAAAACCCTCAACTGTGGAGCTGGGCTGACAATTGCTCAATTGGAGACAAGCTTTACGGGGGCAGTTGCCCAATTGAGGATGAGCCTTTGGAGCCTAGAAACAAGTGTTTGTACTGTCATTCTCAAGTGGGGGCTTCCCTCTTCGGAACACAGACAAACTGACAGTAGTCCAATCGTAGATAAACCTTCCGGACAGTAGTTGCCCTATTCAGGATGAACCAAGGCAGTTGCTTGATTTGGGATGAGCCTTCTGGAGGACAGTTGTCCAATCAAGGATGAACCTATGGAGTCGCTCGGAGGCGAATGCTTGTGTAACGATTCTTAAGTGAGGGCTTCTGTAATACCCCGTTCCCGGAATACGTACTTAGTTGCGTATTCAGATTTTCCGATCGTATTTTTTGATTTACTTCCTGTATTTATTTTGTATTATGAATTATTTGTACGATTATTTGTTTTGGATCTGGATCCCCGGATTCGGAGTCAGGCCTGATCTGAACCGAAGACCCGATCCTAGTATATTATTCAATTTAGTCCTTCCGGTATTCTGATTTGACCAATTTTAATTTTAAATATCATTTTTCAATAAATTAGATTTTCTGTGATTTTCTAGATTTTTCTCGGATTAAAATGAATTTCTCCAAAACCGGTGTCGGCCAGTACCGCTGACCGATCCCCGGATTTTTAATTCTCAAACTGTTTAGAATTTCATGATAGTCCTTTAGACTTTATTGCTTAGAATCTTATTTCTTACTTATACACCTTTTCTGGAGATTTTACGAATTTATGGATTTTCCGCTGGAGTCGGTAGGAGGCTGATTCCAGTATTTTTAGTCTCCAAACAGTTAGGAGTTTCATGATGGTTCTTTAGACTTTATTTCTGAATCATATTTTCTATCTATAATCTTTTTCTGAGGATTTTATGATTTTATGGAAATTCCATCGGAGTCGGTAAGTTACTGATTCCGGGATTTTTAACTTTAAAACTATACAGTATTTCTTCGAACGGATTTCACTATTGGTCTTTTTATATTATTCTTGATTTTTGGTTAAATTTTCAGACCATTTCAAAATACTTGAATTTTGGGCATTTTTCCAAAAATTACAAAATCCTTTTCCACTTCATTTCCACCTCACTTCCCACTCACAAATCTCACCTACCCCCACTAACTCTCTCTCCTCCTCTTGGCCGGCCACATGGCAAGGGAGAGGACACCTCACCCCTTTTCTTTTGCAATAAAACCCCTCACCTCTACCAAAATCACAACCTCTTTACAAATCATCAAACCTATATATATATTTTCAATTACACTTTGGTCCATTTTCTTCCTCATTCAACAAGAGAAAGAGGAGCTCTCCAAAACCCTCTTCATCTTCTTCCTCTAGCTCCAACCCTAGCTACAAGATCACCCTGATTTCTTCACCTCCACCTCAAGACTACAAGATCTCATCTAAGGTATCAAGGACTTCAATTAGGGCTCCTTCAAGAACTTCATCTTCAACCTCAACTCCAAGATTCAACTCCTTCAACTCAAGCTTCAACACTTGTGGATTTGGAGTCATCACTTCCTCCATGGGATCAAGCCCCAATTAGACCACATCCAGGTGAGTTTATTACTCACCAAGACCTAGTTAACTCACATTATGCTTAGGGTAGAGATCCATACACACTTGCACACTAAAAATCCTATTTTTAGGTCACCTAAACTAAAATCCAATCTTTTCATGTGAAATCTTCTAATCACCAAGACCAATCCATCTTTAGTGTACTTGTATTGTTAGATCAGGTCCCCCCATGCAATAAAAATCCTATCTTTGAACCATTAGAACAAACCCCACCAGAATCAGATTTTCTGCCTTAACAGCAGGTTATTCCAGAGGATCGGTCGACCGGCAGTCGACCGATCACTCTACCGATGTGCACAGAGTGCACGGTTTTGAGCTGACGGTCGACCGGCAGTCGACCACCACTCGACCGGCCTTAGGATTTTAAGTGGACCAGTCGACCGGCAGTCGACCGGCCAAAACCTGGAGCTCACGGCTCCTGAACGGTCGACTGGCAGTCGACCGGGACTCGACCGCTAGTTCAACTCCCCAGTCGACCGGCAGTCGACCGGAGTTCGACCGCTAGGCCAATTCTGGGCCAGATTTTCTGTCTCTTTCCATTCCTGATTTTGACCTTACCCTGATACCTGTAGGATATATTAGGCTTGTTTATGCTTCATCATTGACACTACCTGACCTGACACTAGATGGATCTCCCCACTTACGCCCCATGATTTGTTATCACGCATCCCCATGTTAGGACTTGTTGATTGATGCATATAGGATATTTTAGTCTTGTTTTATGCTTCATACTTACACTGCATGATATATTACTCAACAGATCTTAGGCTTAGTTCATGTGAATACACCTTGTACTTAGGAACCTATTACTTGTAGCACGTCACCTCTAGTCACTTCATATTATCATGTTTCTGTATTGCCATGCTTATACTTATGCCTCGTCCGTAGTATTCCTGCTTCTTGTTATATGCATGCGTGGCAGACCCTTCGAGGTCGTTGAACCCTAAGTTGTGTTTATGTTTCCACATGCCTTGCCCTATTATAGTCTTGCCAGTTATATATTTTCTTTTAACACATGTATATCACACAATACTTTATATGTGATCACTTGACCCACTGACATGCTACCACCTTATTTGACCTCTAGTTATGTCATGATTGACCCGGCCCATTATACATTTATCTTTATGTTTTATTGCTTGCTATACATCACCACCTTATCATGCTATCCCTTAAACCAAGCATGATACACTTGACCGGCGATTGTCATCCTTACGGGAATTTAACTTGTTATTTATATCATGATCAGTGACATGTTTTCCTGCTTAATATGCAGTGACCTGTTTGTTCAGTACATGTGTACTTCTGATTCCTGATCATGTCTATTTCCTGCTTTTCCCGTAAACTGATAATCCTTAATAAGCTACAACTTGAATTGGGTATGGGAGGAAGCGATGGACACCGGAATGATACCTTACTTATAGTGATATTCATGTATGGGGGATTTTGAGCCCCAGGCCGGTCCCAGGCGGTGGGAACCGTTGGACTCTTGGTCCCCGGTGTACGTGTACTACTATCATGCCTGTTAGCCGGTCCCAGGCGGTGGGAACCGTTGGACCACATTTGCCTATCAAATTGGTCCCCGGTATATATGTGTTGGGGGTATCACTTATCACTATAAGAAGCTCTGTTAGTCCTCCATCTACTTCTGATAACAAACCTCGAATAGCTTATATGTGGATGTATGTGAGTTGGGATCGATACCGAGACACATACCTAGACATATGAGTTAGGCGAGTAATAATAATAATAATAAGTTCAGTTATAGTTATTGTTATACACTTATTGTTATGTTTATTGTTTCATGTTATAGTTCCCGTCATGACTCAGGTTATATTGTGACTCCTATCTTTCTTATGGTGATTCCAGTGATGAATCCGGCTTGACCTGTTACTCGTTCCTATTAGGATGACTGTTAGGATTTTCTGCATGTATTCCTGTCATACCTATTACTTGCTCCGGCATTGGATTTATGTTGCTCTTGTTATGCATTTCCGTTTGATCATCGTATGTTTTACAACTCTGATTTTATATGCTTGGGATTGCTGTGGTATGAGACAAGGGTATATTTATGAGGGTTTCCTTGTTTGGATTATTCCTTCGACGTATTAGTCTCATAGGACAGTAACTTAAGCCTATACAATCACTTTTGCTCGTAGCTAGCATTTCATTGGATTTCCCGTTTCATGATTATTATATTATACTGTCCTTATATTCTATACTTGTGTTCTAACCTCATTCATGTTCCTTAGCCACTTGGCAGTATTTCATTTATTTATTATTATATGTCTTGACCCTTGGATTTGCACATTCAGGTTCTGTAGCTAAATCGGGGTGGAGTTGTCCACCGTAGCTCGAGCTCTTCTTGCGAGCGGGCATCCTAGCTTCAGCTCCTTGTGCCTGACTTCTCTTGACTCACGAGATCCCCATCCTACTCGTGAGCTCTTTCGTATTTTTGCTGTACCTTTTTTTTGGACTGAGTTGTGATAAAAGACATATGTATTAAGTAACGTTTATCATATATTGTGATGACGTTGTATTGTACTTTGTATTGGCATATATGTGTATACCATGCTTTGCGGTGCACTCTGATCCTTTCTTGTTGTACTTTATGCTTAGCGTATATACGTGGGGGCACTTTTAGACCTGCGTATATACGTCGCAGTGACGTCCCCGTATCTGCAGAATCGGGGCGTTACAGGTTGGTATCAGAGCCTAGGCTCTTACCTCCATAGTGCAACAAGTAGCAGATTCTAGTAATTTGCGGATGCCAACATCAATGTACAAAGTCATCTAGTCCTTCTTGATTCTACATTTGGTCCTTCTTGATTCTATCCTTCATATCCTGAGATCCTCCCATTTCCTTTTCCAGCTCCTTCCAGTCTATCCCTACCTAGTATCGATGGAGAGGAGATCGGGTCGCAGCAACTCCGGATCAACATCGGATGGGGCAGCGGGAGAGAACGTGGATGTATTGAGGGTTATCCAGACCATGATGGAGAACCAGCAACAGCAGATGGGTAACCAACAGCAGCAGACCGAGCTTCTCCGGCAAGAGGTAGCAGCACCTAAGGAACAGAGGCCGGGGAATATATCAGACTTCAGGAGGCTACGGCCAGCTACATTCACGGGTGGAGAGAAACCCTTGGATGCTGAGCAATGGCTGACAGACACTTCAGATTTATTGAATGCAGCCAGGATTCCACAGGAGAACCAAGTGGAAGTTGCCAAGATTCAGCTAAAGGACATAGCCAGGACTTGGTGGCTAGCAGAGGAGGCCAGATTGGAGAAGCCTGTCACTTGGGACACCTTCTCCAAGAGTTTCTACAGCAGATTCTTCCCTGTCACAGCTCAGAAGGACATGGAAGAACAATTCATCAGACTTCGACAGGGGAGTAGATCCGTGGATGAGTATGCCGCGGAGTTTCTCAGATTGAGTCGCTTTGCCCCGTACATGGTGACGGATGAAGAGAAGCGGGCAAGCAGATTTCAGCAAGGCCTGCAGATGGACCTACAAGTATACTTGATACCCCAGCAGTTGAAGACATATTCTGAGATTCTCTCCATAGCTCGGGAAGTAGAGCGTGGACTGGAGAAGAAGAAGGAGAATCAGAGGAGGAATCAGGCCAAGAAGAGGCCTTTTGAGTTGATGGGTGAGGAGGATACAGATAGGACAACCCAGGGCCCGATGATGGAGAGGCCATTCCAACCTCCCTTGTCTCAGATTGTGTGTAATTACTGCCACCGACCCGGACATTATAAGAGAGATTGTCGAGTGGCTAAGGGATTGTGTTTAGAGTGTGGATCAGGGAGGCATAAGCTAAGGGATTGCCCACGCAGGACGTTTGGACATGTGGCACCAGTCAGACCAGCTCTTCCAGCTCCAGCACATCCGGCCCCAGCACTTCCAGCGCCGCCACTGAGGAGGTACCCAGAGCCCGTTGACCGGAGAGCTCCATTTCCACCCCAGCAGTATGGTCATCAGCAGAGAGAGATGAGAGCCAGAGCAGATCAGGACAGAGGCCAAGTTCATGCCATGGCAGCAGAGGCTTCAGGCGTAGCAGCAGAGTGGGAAGATCAGTATCCGGAGCAGGAGCCTTAGGATTCCATGGTAACCACTACCCCCTTTTTCTTGTAATTGAGTTGGTTATCATTCTGCATACATTCCCTTGTCATTTTATCATTGTTCATTCTGGTCCTTCTTGTATTTATCTCCCTCCCTGTTTTGGTCTTATGATGCCTTTAATCGTGCCTTCGTCCTCCTTGTATTCAATTTACCCCTTAACGAAATTGCGAGGACGCAATTTTTTTGTAAGGTGGGTAGATTGTAATACCCCGTTCCCGGAATACGTACTTAGTTGCGTATTCAGATTTTCCGATCGTATTTTTTGATTTACTCCTGTATTTATTTTGTATTATGAATTATTTGTACGATTATTTGTTTTGGATCTGGATCCCCGGATTCGGAGTCAGGCCTGATCTGAACCGAAGACCCGATCCTAGTATATTATTCAATTTAGTCCTTCCGGTATTCTGATTTGACCAATTTTAATTTTAAATATCATTTTTCAATAAATTAGATTTTCTGTGATTTTCTAGATTTTTCTCGGATTAAAATGAATTTCTCCAAAACCGGTGTCGGCCAGTACCGCTGACCGATCCCCGGATTTTTAATTCTCAAACTGTTTAGAATTTCATGATAGTCCTTTAGACTTTATTGCTTAGAATCTTATTTCTTACTTATACACCTTTTCTGGAGATTTTACGAATTTATGGATTTTCCGCTGGAGTCGGTAGGAGGCTGATTCCAGTATTTTTAGTCTCCAAACAGTTAGGAGTTTCATGATGGTTCTTTAGACTTTATTTCTCGGAATCATATTTTCTATCTATAATCTTTTTCTGAGGATTTTATGATTTTATGGAAATTCCATCGGAGTCGGTAAGTTACTGATTCCGGGATTTTTAACTTTAAAACTATACAGTATTTCTTCGAACGGATTTCACTATTGGTCTTTTTATATTATTCTTGATTTTTGGTTAAATTTTCAGACCATTTCAAAATACTTGAATTTTGGGCATTTTTCCAAAAATTACAAAATCCTTTTCCACTTCATTTCCACCTCACTTCCCACTCACAAATCTCACCTACCCCCACTAACTCTCTCTCCTCCTCTTGGCCGGCCACATGGCAAGGGAGAGGACACCTCACCCCTTTTCTTTTGCAATAAAACCCCTCACCTCTACCAAAATCACAACCTCTTTACAAATCATCAAACCTATATATATATTTTCAATTACACTTTGGTCCATTTTCTTCCTCATTCAACAAGAGAAAGAGGAGCTCTCCAAAACCCTCTTCATCTTCTTCCTCTAGCTCCAACCCTAGCTACAAGATCACCCTGATTTCTTCACCTCCACCTCAAGACTACAAGATCTCATCTAAGGTATCAAGGACTTCAATTAGGGCTCCTTCAAGAACTTCATCTTCAACCTCAACTCCAAGATTCAACTCCTTCAACTCAAGCTTCAACACTTGTGGATTTGGAGTCATCACTTCCTCCATGGGATCAAGCCCCAATTAGACCACATCCAGGTGAGTTTATTACTCACCAAGACCTAGTTAACTCACATTATGCTTAGGGTAGAGATCCATACACACTTGCACACTAAAAATCCTATTTTTAGGTCACCTAAACTAAAATCCAATCTTTTCATGTGAAATCTTCTAATCACCAAGACCAATCCATCTTTAGTGTACTTGTATTGTTAGATCAGGTCCCCCCATGCAATAAAAATCCTATCTTTGAACCATTAGAACAAACCCCACCAGAATCAGATTTTCTGCCTTAACAGCAGGTTATTCCAGAGGATCGGTCGACCGGCAGTCGACCGATCACTCTACCGATGTGCACAGAGTGCACGGTTTTGAGCTGACGGTCGACCGGCAGTCGACCACCACTCGACCGGCCTTAGGATTTTAAGTGGACCAGTCGACCGGCAGTCGACCGGCCAAAACCTGGAGCTCACGGCTCCTGAACGGTCGACTGGCAGTCGACCGGGACTCGACCGCTAGTTCAACTCCCCAGTCGACCGGCAGTCGACCGGAGTTCGACCGCTAGGCCAATTCTGGGCCAGATTTTCTGTCTCTTTCCATTCCTGATTTTGACCTTACCCTGATACCTGTAGGATATATTAGGCTTGTTTATGCTTCATCATTGACACTACCTGACCTGACACTAGATGGATCTCCCCACTTACGCCCCATGATTTGTTATCACGCATCCCCATGTTAGGACTTGTTGATTGATGCATATAGGATATTTTAGTCTTGTTTTATGCTTCATACTTACACTGCATGATATATTACTCAACAGATCTTAGGCTTAGTTCATGTGAATATACCTTGTACTTAGGAACCTATTACTTGTAGCACGTCACCTCTAGTCACTTCATATTATCATGTTTCTGTATTGCCATGCTTATACTTATGCCTCGTCCGTAGTATTCCTGCTTCTTGTTATATGCATGCGTGGCAGACCCTTCGAGGTCGTTGAACCCTAAGTTGTGTTTATGTTTCCACATGCCTTGCCCTATTATAGTCTTGCCAGTTATATATTTTCTTTTAACACATGTATATCACACAATACTTTATATGTGATCACTTGACCCACTGACATGCTACCACCTTATTTGACCTCTAGTTATGTCATGATTGACCCGGCCCATTATACATTTATCTTTATGTTTTATTGCTTGCTATACATCACCACCTTATCATGCTATCCCTTAAACCAAGCATGATACACTTGACCGGCGATTGTCATCCTTACGGGAATTTAACTTGTTATTTTATATCATGATCAGTGACATGTTTTCCTGCTTAATATGCAGTGACCTGTTTGTTCAGTACATGTGTACTTCTGATTCCTGATCATGTCTATTTCCTGCTTTTCCCGTAAACTGATAATCCTTAATAAGCTACAACTTGAATGGGTATGGGAGGAAGCGATGGACACCGGAATGATACCTTACTTATAGTGATATTCATGTATGGGGGATTTTGAGCCCCAGGCCGGTCCCAGGCGGTGGGAACCGTTGGACTCTTGGTCCCCGGTGTACGTGTACTACTATCATGCCTGTTAGCCGGTCCCAGGCGGTGGGAACCGTTGGACCACATTTGCCTATCAAATTGGTCCCCGGTATATATGTGTTGGGGGTATCACTTATCACTATAAGAAGCTCTGTTAGTCCTCCATCTACTTCTGATAACAAACCTCGAATAGCTTATATGTGGATGTATGTGAGTTGGGATCGATACCGAGACACATACCTAGACATATGAGTTAGGCGAGTAATAATAATAATAATAAGTTCAGTTATAGTTATTGTTATACACTTATTGTTATGTTTATTGTTTCATGTTATAGTTCCCGTCATGACTCAGGTTATATTGTGACTCCTATCTTTCTTATGGTGATTCCAGTGATGAATCCGGCTTGACCTGTTACTCGTTCCTATTAGGATGACTGTTAGGATTTTCTGCATGTATTCCTGTCATACCTATTACTTGCTCCGGCATTGGATTTATGTTGCTCTTGTTATGCATTTCCGTTTGATCATCGTATGTTTTACAACTCTGATTTTATATGCTTGGGATTGCTGTGGTATGAGACAAGGGTATATTTATGAGGGTTTCCTTGTTTGGATTATTCCTTCGACGTATTAGTCTCATAGGACAGTAACTTAAGCCTATACAATCACTTTTGCTCGTAGCTAGCATTTCATTGGATTTCCCGTTTCATGATTATTATATTATACTGTCCTTATATTCTATACTTGTGTTCTAACCTCATTCATGTTCCTTAGCCACTTGGCAGTATTTCATTTATTTATTATTATATGTCTTGACCCTTGGATTTGCACATTCAGGTTCTGTAGCTAAATCGGGGTGGAGTTGTCCACCGTAGCTCGAGCTCTTCTTGCGAGCGGGCATCCTAGCTTCAGCTCCTTGTGCCTGACTTCTCTTGACTCACGAGATCCCCATCCTACTCGTGAGCTCTTTCGTATTTTTGCTGTACCTTTTTCTTTTGGACTGAGTTGTGATAAAAGACATATGTATTAAGTAACGTTTATCATATATTGTGATGACGTTGTATTGTACTTTGTATTGGCATATATGTGTATACCATGCTTTGCGGTGCACTCTGATCCTTTCTTGTTGTACTTTATGCTTAGCGTATATACGTGGGGGCACTTTTAGACCTGCGTATATACGTCGCAGTGACGTCCCCGTATCTGCAGAATCGGGGCGTTACAGCTTCCCTCCTCGAACGCATATAGACGAATATCTCTGGGTGAAGGAAGCCTTCATTCGCAGAGCTTAGATTAGCAGTAATTGATCAAGGATGAGCCAGGGTGATTTTGTAGATGTGTACCTGCATTGTCATTCTCGAGTAGGTGATTGTGATCCAATATTGCATATTTTACATCATTATTCCCATACATTTAGATAAATAAATATATGATTTTTAATCCTCTTCTCTACATATTTGCAGGTACACACTTAAAAGGAGAGATAGTCAATTAATTACTTAATTAGCGATAATTAAGTGATTAATCCAAAGATTAAAGATAAAGCCAAATCTCAATCCAGATCCAGAGAAATTCGCGCAACAAACAAAGATTCTGGATATACCACGTGGCTAACCTCCTAACAAACAAATCCTACCAGAAAATCTGGGCTCAACGGCCCAGATTTTGCCGCCAACTTGCAAGATCCTGGAGATCCGGCGGCAGTTACAAGTCTGTTTGGCCTCGGATTTTGCGCCAACAGAATATCTTCTGGATCCTTCACCTGGGTCTATAAATACCTGGACTTGGACCTGCGAGAAAAAACTGATCAGAGAGGAGAGGAGATTAGTTCATTAGTTGTAATTTTCATGTATTTTCTCTAGGTTTATTTCTTGTAGATCCCTCTTCTTCTCTATCCCTAGATTTCATTACAAAAGAGAGTGATTGTGAGGGAGAGAGCTTGTAATGATCAATGGTGACACTTGAAGCTATGCAAGGATTGATCCATCCTCCATTCCTCTACTTGAGTTTGATTCTAGTTTCTTGCTTTCTTTACATGCTTTCTTACTTGCTTTCTTTATTTCATGCAATTTACTTCAATGCTTTGTTAAGTTCTTTAATGGCTTCTTGTAGCTAATTCTTCTCCATGTACTAGCTAACACTAGCTTAGCTACTTCACTACTCATGGGTGATTGCTTTTGTTAATCTTGCAAGTGTATGATCTTCTCTTCTCCGATGGTTAAACCACCATCTTGCAAATGAGAAAATAATTAGGTCAACACGCTAGACGAATCCATAGCCAACGGAGTGACAACGTTAGGCAAGCTTTCATTATCAAGGAGTTTGGTAAGTCTTGGCAAGCTAGCAAGGTAAGCTAGTTATGGATTGCTTTCTTTAAGTTTCTTGTTCTTTTCTTGTGAATACCACATCCACACCACTTCTTGATTTCTTTTCCACTTCCACAATGAACATATCCATCTTCTTTTGGTTTCTTTTGCATTTGCATCACTAAGTTTATGATCAAGAGAAGAATACTAGTTTTATCACTTCACTACCATACGTGTAAAGCTTCCATCGCTAGCTCTTCCCGTGGATTCGACCCGTTGAGCCAACGCTATAACGGTAGTATCGTGGGTATATTAAGCACATTTAAGCATTTCAATTGATTCATAGATAATACATATTTTGAGTGCTACTTCCCAACACGATCAATTTTTGGCGCCGTTGCCGGGGAGAGCGACGTATTTTTTTTTTTTTTTGGTTTAAAGTGAAGTACTAAACTATTATTCTTCTCTGTTGCAGGTTACAGGAGAAGAAAACAGGACATTATTTACTGCAGTAACATCTAAGTGAACTGGCCCTCTGCTCAAGAAAGCAGAGGCCAGGATTCTTTAATTGTGCCGCGGATCCACAAGAATAGCCGCGGGAACGCGGCAGTCCTGAGCTCAATTCTCACCAAATTTCTGCAGAGCCTCTGGTTCTGCAAAATACTGCTGGTTCTATATTTGAAATCCTGTGTTGTTCACTGTATTCCTGCTTAATTAAAAAACAGTAAAAAATTGGTTGATAATTGTTAAAAATTGTTTAGACACTTGCATTTTAGGCACGTGTCTCTTCAATTCTTTACTTTTACTGTTGAAGAGTGCGTGGAGGCAAGGTACGTGTTTGCATTGCATATTAGACTAGGACAAACTCTTGCTTGATTTTCTTACTTTGAGTGTATCCTAGCTATATTTCTTGTACACTTGCACAATTCAAATTTAAGGGCATACCGTAAATAAGATAAGGTGGGGAGGTCATTACCCTTTCCTTAGCCCGAAAACCACAACCCAAGCACTCACTAACCCAAGCCTAAATTAAAAAAAAGTAGACGTTGCCCTAGGGACATCTCGGACTCATCTAGGAGATTATCCTAAGGGGGAAAAGTGTTGGAATTTAACTCTTGCAAAATCAGTGTCTAGGAAAGGGGTTGAGGGTCGAAAGCCCGAAGGTTGCTGGTTACTTAATTAAGGAACGTCTCCGGACGGAAAACCTCCCACCAACCTTACCCTTCCTTGGCTGATTAGCTTGTGGTTAGAGTCTACACTGAACCTCCCGTGGACAGTCTATTTGTTAGGAGTCGTCTAGGTCTAAGTCTACCCTAACTTAGGTTAGAATTTTTTTCTTTCTTTTGTTTGTTTGTTTGTTTGATTTTTGTTTGTGATTGTGTGATATGGCTTACAATTACAATTCTTTCCATCCATATGTCACACACACACCATATTCAGATAATTCCAACCCGGTGTTTTATAATATGCACCAACCACATACACCGGGTTGGCCTTATCCGAATCACTACGACCCATACCCCCATCTAATAATTATAATGTCCAAAATAATTTCAACTCTTTACCGAGTAATTGGGGATTCCAGTACCCCGAGTCAAATTATCAAAATCCTTGTCCACCATATTCACCTTGTCCACCATATTCATTTCCTGAGTCCACTTCATATACTCCTTTTTCTGAACCTCCCTTTGAAGAAAATCTGAGTTGCAAAGGAGTATAGAAGCCAATTTACTGAGAGTTGAGCAACAACTTCAAAACCATTTGTCTCTCCATTCCACCGTATTTTCAAGAGTCCTACTCAGTTCCACCATTTCCTAATAAACAACCATTTGTCATAGACACGAGTAAAGATCTCTTGTGTGAGTCCACTTTTCCATCACCACCCATTTTTGACTCACACGATTCACAAATTTTCAATGTCAAGATTCCTATACTCCCATTCTAGAGCAGCCATCTGTAGATCTATCACATCTAGAAAAGAGTATAGACATCTTGCAAGAGTCTTTCTTACAATATCAAACAACACGTACCGAGTCTTTCAATAGTGTGAAAGATCAATTGGATAACCTTCTTAGGAAAGAGAAAACTCTAGCCTATCAACATTTGACTAATCCAATTGTACCACACTCTATTGATATGACTCAAGACTCTTTTCATCTTGGAAATCCAGATTCAATTTCAGCAAGTTTTTCATTTCCTAAACTTGAACTTGTCCAAAATTCAAATCCCGTTGACATTTTAGCAAGTTTCTCATTTCCTAAAAATAAACTTGTCCACACTTCTGATCCAATTGACAATTTGGCAAGTTTTTCTTTTTCTGAAATTGAACTGGAACATGATTTTGATCCTGAACTTCCACTTGATGATTCCATATTACTTCCTGATTCAATCATG
The DNA here is from genome assembly GCA_038442645.1 of Agave tequilana. Taxonomy (NCBI): domain Eukaryota; kingdom Viridiplantae; phylum Streptophyta; class Magnoliopsida; order Asparagales; family Asparagaceae; genus Agave; species Agave tequilana. The sequence goes on along the minus strand of JAVJIF010016871.1, from coordinate 55,159 downwards.
ACTCTGGTGTCTTCACATAATTTCACTTCAATTCCCGAGTCAGTATTGGATCCATTTCCTATCCATTGTGAAATTGAATCACCAATCTTTTATGATCACATAGAACTTGGCCAATTCCATACTTCTGAAAATCCCATTGATAAATTGGCAAGTTCTCCACATTTTATTGAATACATGAGGAATGTAATCTTGAACCCCAACTTTGTGATTCAATTCTTCTTCCTGATTCCATAATGACTCCGGTATCTTTACCTCACTTTAATTCTTTCCCGGAATCAACTTTGGATCCTTTCCCAATTCACAATGAAGTTGAATCACCCCTCTCTAAGGATCATGTCGAACTTGCCCAATTCTACATTTCTGAAGATCCAATTGACATTTGGCAAGTTCTCCATTTTGTGGAATTGAACTAAATGAGATATGTGACCTAGATTTGCACATCTGTGATCCAGTTCCAATCCCTGAATCATTATTGACTCCGGTTATATTACCCAATTTGAGTAACCTTCTAGAGTCAGTTTTGATTCCCATCTTTCCTGAACTGGAATTACAAATTTTTGATAGTCACATTCCATTGTTGGACAATTCATGTGGACTTGAGTTGACATTTCTTGACTTGGACCCAATTCCTAAATCCATTCCGACTCCTGAACCTTATCTTGACTTCATTCACTTCCTGAGTCAGTGTTCCTTTCCGAGTCCAAGTCAATTGTTTTATCATTCTGGGACAAGGAGTTTGATGAAAATGACTCTGAAATTATTAGGAAAAATCTTGAAATTAGATGGGGTGGTCATGTATATAATTAAGAGCACACATGCATACATCATTTTAGTGGGTCATATTTCTGTGATTTTTGGTGGGTTTCTGAAAAACCAACGACAAGTTGATTGGGCCATGTTCCGTGGACCAATCCGACCACCACCGGAACCACCACCTTAAGTTAATTTTTTTTTTTTTACTAACATAGGATTTACTAACATAGAATTTAGATAATAAAAAAATAAAAAAAAAGAAATAAAAATAAAGGAGGTTTTCATGTTTAAAGGAGTTCCCACATTTTTCAAAATTCAAATTCTTTCCATGTTTCTAGGATTCCTCAAATTCTACATCTTTCAAGAATCCCTAAGTTTGAGGTCCTTTCAAATTCCTAGGAGTCAAAGATTCTTTTCATAAATCCCTAGGGTAAATTTGTTTTTGACCTAGGGATAATTTGGGAACTTTCAAAATCTTTCCCTCCTATTAAAAGACCCCTTTCACAGACTTCAGCCCTCACCCGAGAAAACAATCTTCAGATCCCCAATCTCCTCTCAAAACCGCAGCCTCTACAATTTTCCCTTCACCAGATCTCATCAATCTGCCGCGATTTCTGGAGTTTTCCGAGATCTGGCGGCAATTCTGAAGCTTCCTGCGCGCTTCCAGTGTCAGTTCCGATTGATCTCCTGTTCTTACTACTGATCTGGTGCCACATCCTTATTCAGAGTCCCTGAACCACACAACAGAGATCGATTTTTCTTCCCCCCACGTAATCCGGGGGTGGTTCGACTTCTCATCTTCTCTTTTTATTGCTTTCATCTTAGATCCATATTATGGCACCATCTATTTTTGCTGAGAAAGATTTTGGGCCAATTTTGAGTAATGCAAATGGTTATGAACATGTGTTTTTAGATCGAATTAGGGCCTGGAATTGGTATTCATTAGTGTATGACAACACTGAGACTGATGCATTCTATTGTCCTGATTTGGTAAACATGTTTTACACACATATAGACCACGCATCAATTGATTCACAAACGTACCAGTTCACTACACACATGCCCACTGGAGATTTGTTCATCACGCTTCCTCTTATTGAGGAAATCACTTTTGTCCCAACCATTACACACCACACCGAGCCTTTCCCCTTGATTGAATATATGACTATTATGGGGGCTCGGTGTACTGAGTTAGATCGTGGGCTCAAAGCCAGTACGACCTTTCGTAATATTCACTGTGTTGGACGTTGGATCCAACGAAACATTCTAGGGCTTGAGCACACCTCCTCTTTCAACAGACCAGTGTTACAGATTATACATGACTTAATGACACGTCAACACTCGGTCTGTTTGAACAAGGTTATCTTCAATGCACTTATCACCAACTCCTCACGCACACGAGGTGCTAAATATTCTCACCCCATCCTGATTACACGTCTGTGTAGGACTTTCCTACCAGACGATGTTTTTGACTCATTTGATAGAGTGTTTGTTGCACCCGAGAGGCCTACAAGTTCTTATAACTGTTGTTTACACGCAGTCTGGACTCCTACTGTACAGACCGAGCATGTAGAGTCCTCCTCTGAGGAGAGTCTTGATGATGAAGATGAACCGGAATTTTGGAGGCAGGAACCCCCAGTAGAGTCACGAACTTTCATGTCCACCATCTGGAAGGGCATGAAGAAATTTTTAGGGGTCAGGTGAGGTTGAGGAAGAAGGTGGAGGAGGAATCATCCAGGTTATCCTCCAGGTTAGATGATATTGAGGCTACGCTGAGGAGAACACAGTCGGCAGGACCCAGTACCACTGCGGGTCCAAAGAGGAGGAGGGAGTGACTTTTTACCTTACCTATTTCATGCATTATTTTTATCTTGCATACATTGGGGACAATGCATGAGATAGGTATGGGGGGGTATGTACTAACATAGGACTTTTTATTTTATTTTTCTTTATAGGATTTTCATTTTTTTAGGTCTTCCATTTTATTTTTAGATTTTTCTAGATTTTTCACTTTCTTTTTAGATTTTTACTTTTTCTTTTAGAAAAATTAAAAAAATATATAAAAAAAATATATAAAAATAAAAAAAAAACAAAAATTAAAATAAAAACTTTTTGAAATAAGAGACAAAGTTTTAATCTATTTTTAAGAAAATTAAGATGTATCTTAGAAATTAAGAAAACCTTAATTATGACATCTTAAACATAGTTGAAGTAATAGATCTGGTTTGAAATTATAGGTTAAGTAAGTAAAATTGGTGAGATATTTTTTATCTTGAATTTTTTGCCTTAGATAATATGCACTTCACACTTACACATTTCTTGGGATGGAAACAAAGACCAAAAATGCAATATAAATAAAATAAAAAAAAAAAGAAAAAAAAAATATATAAATAAAGATCACTTATTAAGCTGGATAACTATGCCTCAAGAAGCATGATTATTCACGCCTAACGGTGATTATAAATAATCCCCTTTAGTCTTGTGGCCTTTTCTACTCGAGACCTTAAACCCGAGGGATGTTTTCTCATCTGGTGCCCTAAGACCGTCTGGTTTGGGAGTCATCGGTTAAAGGCTCGCTACAAGGGTAGACTAGAAAGCCTAGACTAAGGGAAGATTAAATAAAAAAAAAAAAAAAGAAAAAAAAATATATATATATATATAAACAAATAAATGGCTTTATGGTTGGAGTTGAAATCCCAGAAACCTTCACTGTGCACGGTGTGCATATTATCTAGGTTTTATGAAAGATAAAAATATTCAATCCAATTTTGAATTCTTACCTTAATTGAAGACAAGATCTTGCATGGATACTAAGTTTAAGAAAGAATGATTATAGGTGGACTTATGACCTAAGATCACTTATATTTTTGCAAAAATAGTTCATAAACTTGTCTCTTATTCAAAATGCATTTTCAAAATACTAACATTTGTCTTCTTTCTTTATGGATTTTGTGGGTGTAATCCGCTGAAAACCCTCAGGAGACAACACTCCTCCTCTAGGGTAACCTAGAGGTTTAACGGCTTGTTGCACATGCTCAGTGCAATCGCGTCACCTGCGAAAGTGGTGCAATAAATTGGTAGTATAGGATTTTCTTTTCTTTTCTTTGTTTTGCTCGGGACGAGCAAAAGAATAAGTGTGGGGGTGTGATTGTGATCCAATATTGCATATTTTACATCATTATTCCCATACATTTAGATAATAAATATATGATTTTTAATCCTCTTCTCTACATATTTGCAGGTACACACTTAAAAGGAGAGATAGTCAATTAATTACTTAATTAGCGATAATTAAGTGATTAATCCAAAGATTAAAGATAAAGCCAAATCTCAATCCAGATCCAGAGAAATTCGCGCAACAAACAAAGATTCTGGATATACCACGTGGCTAACCTCCTAACAAACAAATCCTACCAGAAAATCTGGGCTCAACGGCCCAGATTTTGCCGCCAACTTGCAAGATCCTGGAGATCCGGCGGCAGTTACAAGTCTGTTTGGCCTCGGATTTTGCGCCAACAGAATATCTTCTGGATCCTTCACCTGGGTCTATAAATACCTGGACTTGGACCTGCGAGAAAAAACTGATCAGAGAGGAGAGGAGATTAGTTCATTAGTTGTAATTTTCATGTATTTTCTCTAGGTTTATTTCTTGTAGATCCCTCTTCTTCTCTATCCCTAGATTTCATTACAAAAGAGAGTGATGTGAGGGAGAGAGCTTGTAATGATCAATGGTGACACTTGAAGCTATGCAAGGATTGATCCATCCTCCATTCCTCTACTTGAGTTTGATTCTAGTTTCTTGCTTTCTTTACATGCTTTCTTACTTGCTTTCTTTATTTCATGCAATTTACTTCAATGCTTTGTTAAGTTCTTTAATGGCTTCTTGTAGCTAATTCTTCTCCATGTACTAGCTAACCACTAGCTTAGCTACTTCACTACTCATGGGTGATTGCTTTTGTTAATCTTGCAAGTGTATGATCTTCTCTTCTCCGATGGTTAAACCACCATCTTGCAAATGAGAAAATAATTAGGTCAACACGCTAGACGAATCCATAGCCAACGGAGTGACAACGTTAGGCAAGCTTTCATTATCAAGGAGTTTGGTAAGTCTTGGCAAGCTAGCAAGGTAAGCTAGTTATGGATTGCTTTCTTTAAGTTTCTTGTTCTTTTCTTGTGAATACCACATCCACACCACTTCTTGATTTCTTTTCCACTTCCACAATGAACATATCCATCTTCTTTTGTTTCTTTTGCATTTGCATCACTAAGTTTATGATCAAGAGAAGAATACTAGTTTTATCACTTCACTACCATACGTGTAAAGCTTCCATCGCTAGCTCTTCCCGTGGATTCGACCCGTTGAGCCAACGCTATAACGGTAGTATCGTGGGTATATTAAGCACATTTAAGCATTTCAATTGATTCATAGATAATACATATTTTGAGTGCTACTTCCCAACACGATCAGTAGGGAATCCCTCCTCGTACATTTTGTCAGGAGAAGAAAGCATGGAGGCTGACCGTGTCAGGGCCAATGAGCAGGTTCTGTAGATCCATAGAAGGATGTAGGGAAGCTGTTGAGAATGCATTTTTATTAAATGATTTTAAAAATACATGAAAGTAAATGAAATACAGGAAGTTTTATCCATTTGAGGAACTTTCTTGCTTTTACTTCTCGGGTTGGTATCAGTTAATCATTTTGTATTGAGTGACCATGTATTGAGATTGATTCGGAGACGAGATTTCTCGTTGTCTTTTTATCTCGGAGGAGGATGTATTCTTGGAGATAGCCCTACTGGATGAGATCTTCAAGATACTTTTGGAGAGACCGACACTGAGAAGTTCGATGTCCCTTGTTGTCGTGGAATAAATAGTAATCTTTTGCTCCAAGATGAACATGGTCGTGTGTCTTGGCCTTCAGGTGACTCACCCAGGGTTGACCCTGGATGGCTTCGAAGACGTCTTGGATCAGGAGCTTTAGAGGGTGAAGCTGTCGGGTACTTGGAAGATCTGGGTTGGTTCTGCTCAGGGTGAGGGGATGATTGCTTCTTGAAAGCGCCTTGCCCGCGACCCTGGAGGTCAACAGAGGGGCCTCTGTTTTGTCTCATCGTCCCCGCAGTTGAAAGATGAGTTGGTGGACTTTTCGTTGCCTCCTCCATTTGGATGTATGGTTGGGCTCAGTATAGAACCTCACTCCAATGGATGATATTGTATTTCTCCAGATACTTGAACAGTGGGGAGTGATCTGTAGTCCACTGATGATACGAGGGCGAAAGCGTATTTCGCTACAATTGTGTACTTTGGCCAGTTGATTCTGAAAGTAGCTAATATGTCATGAGACTGTTGGAGGGCCTTATCTTAACAAAGAGAAGGTGGTGATTGTTCTGCTTGAACTCCTAACTGGAAGAGTATTGGGCGAGAAATAACTTAGTGAGATCTTCGAAGCTGCGATTGAATGTTGCAGAAGGGAGTAGAACCAGTCAGAGGCTACCCTTTTAACCCGAAGTAGTAATCAAAGGTCGGAATCATGAACTTCTTAGAAAATTTATATTCCAGTATGGCCTCGGGGAAGGGAAAATTGGATGCATCAATGGCAATGGCCTTGAATCTGTGATGATGAGGCATACTCACTTCTTCAACTTGCTCTTGTACAAGCTTGTTGAGATCTTAGGTATAGATGAATGCCTCAGTTCTCCTTTGAGACTAATTAGGTCGATTTTTTGTGCGGGGATGAGGAGAACTTGACTCTCTGCTCGTCACTTGTAGTCTCTATAGAACTGGGCCTCTCTGGCGATGAGGGCGGGACATGGGTGTTTTGGAGGACGGCGATCCGGACAAGGTGTTTGTCGTTCAGTTGTTTCATCTCCTCCTATTCGCGGGCTGCGTGTTCTTAATCCTGCTCTACTTGCCCCTGCTCGTAGTCGAACAGAGCTTGCTGCTTCGCCACTTCTTCCTTCATGTTGGGGAACATTTGGAGGAGTTGGGCTTCGTAAACGGACGACGGGTGGATATCTTCGGCTGCCCCCTGTGTAGGCACATAGACGGTATCTTCTATGATGGGGTCGACGCTTCCTGGGGGAATAATGTCACCAGTGGCGGCAACAAATTTACCCTTGAAGGTGCTCCCTTCGCTGGTGGTCGACTGTTTCTTTGGAGCCATTACTTGGTGGAGAGGCTTTTTGAGGATGAGTTTAATAGGAGAGACGTCTGAGCTTTGGGACTCAGATCTCAGTGAAAGTACTAGTTTGTGGTAGATATTTTCCTATACGATTGATTGAACAGTCGATCTCACACCACAAGCAAAAGGTGATCCTCCTAGAACGATATCGAATGTAAAAATTTAATTAGCAAATAGACATAGACAAGGATTTTTACGTGAAAACCTAGAACGGGAAACACCACAGGGAGGAGAGAGAGAGGAAGGATTTACTATCTTATGTGTGTTACAAGAGGGTTTTCTCTTTACAAGTCTTTGTTTGCTTTTTTTCCTCTCTTGTGGAGGAGTGTTGGTCTACAAGCAAGCTATTTGGTGTAACTGATGGTGTGAATCTTTCTCCGTGATTCATGATCCGTGGTTAAGATCTTTCCATATTTGTTTAGATTGTCGTACTTTATTGTTGAGATTCGCATGCTAAGATATCTGCCACTATCCATGACCGTCGCCGCTAGAATAGGGGGTATTTAGAACTTAGGAATTTCGTGGCAAGCAAGTGTTCTTGCGATCCAGAAGCCTTGCCATTGAGCTGTGTCCAGTAGGAGTCGGCACGAGAAGGGACTCAGAGTTGGGATGTGTCTTGGGTTGGGTCCGAGAATCTCTCTCTTCGGAGTTGCATGTAAACCACTTGGCATCTTGGGCGCTCCCTGCTTGGGGTACCTCTCGTGCAGTGGGACACGTGTCATGATCCCTAAGGTTAACCAGATCTTGACCACTACACTGTCATAGTATTGCAAACCTCTTTCGCAAGGGTTTTGAGGATTCAAAATTCTTCTTACACCATGATGTTCTGCCTTTGGGCTATTCATCATCTGAAGAAAATGAAACAACGAAACTTGAAAAAAGAAGAGACTTGAAAATTTAAATTTAGGATACAACTTGCATGGTTGGTGTGTTTTCCAGCCTTCTACTTGTTTAATGTTGCGAAATTGATATGCTCTGATATCAATTGTTGTAACAAATCGGTGCTATTAGCACCAATTGTTACTCCAAGGATCAACATATGCGAAACTTGGCAATATGATCACTACTTGCAAAAGAAAAAACTTATTGTAAAGTAAACTAGCAATACCTAGACAAAAGAGCAATAAGAAAGAACACGAGGATTTAACGTGGTTCGGCCCAAACTTAACCTACGTTCACAGGAAGAGAAATTGAGAGAGTTTTATTAATAACTTGATACAAAGAGATTTATTCTTCCTCTTAATACAACAAGAGTATTCACTTTCCTCCTTAATCTAGACTTAGATTATAAGAGTATTATCTTATCTCTATTTACCTTCACCTTGCTCTTCTCTTTGCTTAGTTTTCTTCTAATCTCCTTATTGTTTTCTACCTTTTTCTTCTTGAGATCAGTATTTTATATGAAAGTACACCTAGAGGGGGGTGAATAGGTGTACGACTAATCTATGAACAATAATGCGAAAATTAAAAACTTAATGCAACATACTTAGTATAACCAAAGAGTGTAGCCGAATTCCCAGTGAAGGGCTCTAGACTAACTTCTCTGAATTCCTCTGAATAAGAGTTGAGGGCTATATGAAGCTCTCTTGGTTAAACATAAGTGAACAAACAAACCAAACATGTATATGATATGACAATATGAATCAATGCATAATGTAAGAGAGAGAGTTAGAGAAAGTGGATCAAACGCAAACACCAAGATATGTTTCGAAGTTCGAGCACACAGCTCTACGTTCCCACCTTCACACAGAAGGATTTCCACTAACTCGTCCACACAGGGAACCTCCACTGAGGATTTGGGGCAAATACAATCGGGAGTACACAATTCCTCTCTCAATCAATACAACCTCTACTCTTAGAGATAAGGCACAAAACAAATCACCTCTACACTTAGAGGGATAGGTACTTAGCCACAGAAATAACAATCACCTCACACTTGAGGGATTCCAACACAATCTCTACCTCTCACTAGAGGGAGCCAAATACCATTTCCACTATCACCTCACACTTGAGGGATAACAACTCAATCACCTCTCACTAGAGGGATATCACAATCAATGGAAGGTTTACAACTTGGTGATCACAAAGACCACAAACAACTTCTTTTCTCACTAAAACAAAGATCCTATAGATAGGATAGAATGATAAGCTCAAGTGTGAGAAATAAAGAGTTTAGAAATCAAAAACTCAAAGAAAATTCTTGGGAAAACTTCTAGAATTGATATAAAAATGAAAAAAACAATCCCAAAGACTTTCTTTTTCTTTGAATTTTCCAACCCTTTAAACCAAAATAAAGATGAAATCTTTAGGCTTAAAAACTCTTTTGAAACTAGTGTTAAAACACTTGTAAATGGGAGAAATTTTGCTCTTTGAAATCTTGTTAAAAAATCAACTCAAATGGGGTATTTATAACCCATTTGAAAATCTGCCCGTTGGCAGCTGAAAAGGGCCAGAATGCCCTTCCGGTCGACCGGCCGGTGGACCGGCCAACGGTCAAAAATTTGACCGTTGAGCCCTCCGATCGACCGCCTGGCTGACCGTGCCAGATCCAGAGAGCAACTGCTCTCTGGCCGGTCGACGCCCGGTCGACCGAGCTGGAAAATGAGAGCAGACTCTCTACCAGGTCGACCGACCCGGTCGACCAGAGGCTTTTCCAGAGAGCAGAGCTCTCTGGCGGTCGACCGACCCGGTCGACCGTTCTCCCCAGCTTGGCTGCATGCACGCTCTGTGCACGTCGGTCGACCGGCCCGGTCGACGGCCACTGCTACGGTCGACCGGCAGCCAGCCTGTCAAGCTAATATGGGTCTTAAAAACTTGAGTTTTTATTATCAATTAAATCCCATAAAATCACATAAATTTCACAAAAATCAGTTCATGTTATCTCTTTAAAATACAAACATGTTGAGTAAAAATCAAATCATGTTACAAATATTTTAAACCATTTTTGTGACATGGAAAATTTGCCTTAAACCAAATTCTGTATTTTCCAAAAAAAGAATTTTTAAAATGGAAATCCGATTTTTTCAAAACACATGTAAATACAAAAACATGATATTTAAACAACTTTGAAGCATATAGTATAAGGATAGAATCCAATATACATGAAAGGTATTATATCAATGTTTTTGACATTAAATCCAAAAAATAGGTTTCGTCTAAATACAAAACTCCAAACACATGAATAATGTATCAAAATAAGTTTTTCTAAGTATGTGAAACATAGATGTATATAGATCAAATCTAATATACATTAAACTATGTAAACTTATTTTGATTCTATCTATTCATGAAAACCAAGATCGGTTAAACCGAAAACCAAAACCAAAACATGAAACGTGTGTGTGTGTTGTGAACTTGAGCATATCACACTATCTAATTTTTACAATGGATCTAAACAAACTATACTAAACAAACCGAAGCCTTCTTGTAGAACGCCATCTCCAACAAGTTGACACGATCCAAACGCGTCCAACGAGCTTGACTCCAACCAAGTGCTAGATGTGAACTTGACGCTCGACCTCTTGAATCACCATGTGAAAGCTCCAAAACACCTTTGTTGAAGCTAATCACCTACTAATATCTTGGTTAAATATCTGAAATTAAATATTATAAGATTATTAGTAAACTATAATTACATGAGTTAATTATCATCAAAACTAGAGTGGAAGGCCTCTGGGCCAACATTATGTGCATTACAATGCTTGTTTACAACCTTTATTTATAAGATTTTACAATACCAACTTCTATTTGGACTATGAGATAATCTTGGCCTTTGAATGCTCGAAAAATCTTAATCAATCCTATAAGAAGTTGATCTCCTTGAATTAGAAGAATTCTAGACCCTTTAATCTTTTGAAACAAATTCTTTATTAAATAAAATTGAGTCATATTCGTACTCCACCAGAAAAGGAAACCGACACCTAAAAAGAAAACTGATTCTGCTTCAGAAAATGCCCCGTATAGTCGACTAGTATCTTGGCTTAGTCAACTAATCCCTTTCATTAGTCGACTAATAGGTTTATATAGTCAACTACTGTAAACTGCTTTCTCTCTGTATCTTTCTCTGTATCTGTCCTACTCAATTAGTACTTATGATTAGTCAACTAGTAGTCTTTGTTAGTCAACTAACTTTTCTTGATCTGCTTCTCTTCTTTTGGTTCAAGCCATCATCTTCCTCAACTTGATTGGATCTTCTTGGTCCACATCTCCTCTTGAAAGTAAGGCAAAATCCTAACAATCTCCACCATCACTTTCTTTTCAAGCTTTTAGTAAAACACCTTGAGATTGGATTAATATCTTAGTTCTTTCCTTGGTTGTAACCGTGTCATGAAGCCTTTAACTCTTGCCCTCTCTCCCCAGGGCCTTTGGCTGATTTACCGCCATAGCTTGGGTCATCTCGAGGCTTACCTGAATGCATCCTTTCTCCTTCCCGCAACACTTTGACCTAGTTCAATTTTGTTGCAGTCTTCCTTGAAGCTCTACCCGCGATGAGCTCCCTTTCAAGCTTATTCTTGAAACTCCACCTCAAACTGAGCTTCCTTCCTTCAGCTTGTATAACCCTCCACACTTCTCTCCTTTTAGGATTACCCTATCCTCTAAGCTAACTGTGATGATGCCTTATTACACTTGGATCTGACATCCTTTTTCGTCGAGCACCCTTATGAGATTATAGCATGCCTCCGGGACATACCGGACCGCCTTCAGAGCACGCACTGTCTCATTTCTTTTTGTAACCTTGACTATCCCAGTGCTAATGACCTCGCAAGCTGAGCCATCCACTTACTTGACAATCTCTTCCTCCTTTCCAACCAAGGAGTTGAACAGATCTTTTTGGGAACATATATGAACCGTACTACCTGAATCAAATATTCAACCTTTACCTTGAGAAGTGTTATCTTCATAGGAAGCCATTAATACTTTGGTGTCCTCTACACTGGTCAATGTTATGTCACCTCCACAGCTTGCCCCTTCTTTTTCAGCCACTTTTGCCAAAACTTGCAGCCATTCTTTCAATAACCTACCCTATAACAAAAGTGACACGCCTTTGACGAGCCTGGTCCTTTCTTTCCTTCTCCTCTTCCTTTCCTTCCCGTGGCCACCAAACTTGTCCTGTTTGCTCTCTTGATTTGGTCTTTTTCTAATCTCATTTGATAAGAGAGTTGACGTGACCTCCTCCAAGATGAGAGTTTTCTTACCGTAAAGCATGATGGTGATGATGTGATCATAACACTGTGGAAGGGAACTGAGAAGTATCAACGCCTTGTCCTCCTCGTCGATCTTGACATCAACAGCTAGAAGCTCGCTGATGACTTTGTTGAAGAAGTTTAGATGCTCCAACACCATTGTCCCTTCATTCATGCGTAGACCATGTAGTTGTTTCTTGAGATACAACTTATTGGAGAGGCTTCTTATCATATACAACGTTTCTAATCTTGACCACAATTTTGTAATCGTTTTTTCATCCATCACGTTGTACATCACATCGTCTACGAGATATAGTTGAATTGTACTTACCGCCTTTAGATTCATCACCTCCCAATTCTCATTTGACATACTTGCAGGTTTTCCTGACTTACCCTGCAAGGTCTTGTGAATACCTTATTGCACCAGTTCACCCTCTTTTGCCATAAGCTGAAGTTTTCTTTGTCATTGAACTTCTTGACTTCAAAGTTTATCATAGAAGTTTCTATCTTTAACATATTGCCCTTCGTCAACCTTTTGCTCTGATACAAATTGTTGCGAAACTGATATTCTCTGATACCAATTGTTGTAACAAATCAGCACTATCAACAGCAATTGTTACTCCCATAATCGACGTATGCGAAACTTGACAATGTTAGTACTTGCAAAAGAAAAACTTGTTGTAAAGTAAACTAGCAATACCTAAATAAAAGAGGAATAAGAAAGAACACGAGAATTTAACGTGGTTTGGTCCAAACTTGACCTACGTCCATGGGGAGAGACTTAAGAGAGCTTTATTAATAACTTGATACAAAGAGATCTAACCTTCCTCTTGATGCAACAAGAGTATTCATCTTCCTCCTTAATCTAGACATAAATTACAAGAGTATTACCTTATTTCTATGCACCTCCACCTTACTCTTCTCTTTACTTGGCTTCTTTCTGATCTCCTTAGTGTTCTCCACCTTTTTTGTCTTTGAGATCAGTATTTTCTGTGTATTATAATGTTTGGTTACAACTTTTATTTATAGGATTTTACAATACTAACTCCTATTTGGACTATGAGATGATATTGGCCTTTGAATGCTTGAAGAATCTTAATCAGTCCTATTAAGAGTCGATCTCCTTAATTTAGAAGAATTCTAAACCCTTTAATCTTTAGAACAAATTCTTCATTGAATAAAAACTGAGTCCTATTTATACTCCACCAGAAATGAAAACCGGCACCTGAAAAGAAAAATGATTCTGCTTTAGAAAGCGCCCCGTATAGTCGACTGGTGCTTTGGCCTAGTCGATTAATCCCTTCCATTAGTCGACTAATAAGTTTATATAGTCGACTACTGTAAACTGCTTCCTCTATGTATCTTTCTCTATATCTATCCAACTCGACTAGTACTTATGATTAGTCGACTAGTAGTTTTTGTTAGTTGACTATAAGTTGACTTTCTTTGATCTGCTTCTCTTCTTCTGCTTCAAGTCATCAACTTCTTCAACTCAATTGGATCTTCTTGGTCCATCATCTCCTTTTTAAAATAAGGCAAAATCCTAACATTTAATTCGTCAGGGAGTCTTTTAAAGCAGCGCAAGATTGCTTTATAAATTCTAGTTTGGCAATAGCAAAGCAACTCGACCGGCCGAATGTTCTGCCTATCTTTCCGTGTTTTCTTGACATCTATTAAACCTTAGAATAGTTTTCAAACAATTCTTATTTTCTAAATATCGTATATCAACATCAGAAAAAATCAGGATCAGATTCTTCATCCTTCTTATAGAATAATAATAAATCCAAGGAGGTAAAGAACTTACATCAAACTCTACTTGCTTCATCAGATTACTTAAACTTCTCAGGATAAGATATTCGGTCCATGCTTAGCATGTGTATAAGAATCTCCTTCTTTCTGAGGACAGATAACTGTTGGGATTGTGCGGACAAATAGTCCCACATCGGTTAGACATGAGGATGACTTTGAGTAGACAGGGAACTAGACACGGAAATGTTCTTGGGTTTATAAGAATTTGGTCAACTCCAAAAAAAAAAAAAAAAAGCTAGTTTTTTGGGATTGTGCCCCAAATCTTTACACTAGGTATCAGATTTAGGCCCCGAACTTGGCCGTGTGTGTGGTGTTCCAAATCTTTACACTAGGAATCAGATTTAGGCCCCGAACTTAACCGAGTGTGTGGTGTTCGATTCTCCTAGGACGCAAAAGACGCAATGGTGGGCCCCTATGAAGCTAGTTGGGCTCTCGAGGATATGGTAGCGGTGTTCCTGCTTCACGTAAGACATGTTGCATATGATCTTCCATGTGTGAAGATGATTTTTCAGTTGTGTAAATTGAACTTGTATGGAGAGGACCAAACTGCCTCCGCATGATGAAGAGTAATAATATCTCGATGGAGTATATGATCTTCCACATGTGAAGATGATCTTCCACATGTGAAGATTAAGCTTGTATAGAGAGGCCTAGACTTTTTGTTCGAGGCAGGAATTGTTGGGATTGTGCGAACAAATAGTCCCACCCTCCGCTAGACATGGGGATGGCCTTGGGTATATAAGGATTTGTGTAAATCTACGTAGAAAGTTAGTCTTTTGGAACGGTGCTTCAAGTTTTTACAGTAACTATCTGGATAACATCACTTCCACAACTAAGAAGAAAGAACTTTCAGTTCTTCTACTTCTGCCACCATCTCTATGCTGTCTTCATATTTTCTTGCTGCATGCCGGAGCCGGACACCATTACTTGGGATTCTCTGGTATTCTATTTGCCCTTGACAAAATTCCACGCGTCATCCAGTCAAGGAAAAAAAAACTTCCCTTATTTCCACACGTATACTTCCATTGTAAGCAGTAGAACTCACACTCCCAAAAGACCCACGTGAGGAAATGAATCTGATTATTCATTAAATAGAAAACACGATAGTATTTTGTGTAATTGTGATTTTGTACAACTGCAGGTATGCAGTACTCTCCCATGAGTGCATTATTTGTCAAAATACTCAAGTGGAAGACGCAGGTGGGGGCGAGTAGGGGCGGTCGCCCCCAATGAAATCCGTGCACATTTAGGATAATTATAGGGGTGCGTCGGATCATAAAAAAGAGAATCGCCCGCCCGCCCGCCCGCTTCGGTCCCAAAATCATTTCTTGTTGATCACTTGGTTACTTGCAAAAGAAAAACTTATTGTAAAGTAAACTAGCAATACCTAGACAAAAGAGCAATAAGAAAGAACACGAGGATTTAACGTGGTTCGGCCCAAACTTGGCCTACGTCCACAGGAAGAGAAATTGAGAGAGTTTAATTAATAACTTGATACAAAGAGATCTATTCTTTCTCTTAATACAACAAGAGTATTCACTTTCCTCCTTAATCTATACTTAGATTATAAGAGTATTATCTTATCTCTATTTACCTTCACCTTGCTCTTCTCTTTACTTAATTTTCTTCTGATCTCCTTATTGTTCTCTATCTTTTTCTTCTTGAGATCAGTATTTTATGTGCATGACAATGCTTGTTTACAACATTTATTTATAAGATTTTACAATACCAACTTCTATCTGGACTATGAGATGATCTTGGCCTTTGAATGCTCGTAAAATCTTAATCATTCCTATTAGGAGTTGATCTCCTTGATCTAGAAGAATTCTAGACTCTTTAGTCTTTAGAAACAAATCCTTTGTTGAATAAAAAATGAGTCATATTCGTACTCCACCAGAAAAGGAAACCGACACCTAAAAAGAAAACTGATTCTGCTTCAGAAAACGCCCTGTATAGTCGACTAGTACTTCTTGGCCTAGTCGACTAATCCCTTTTATTAGTCGAGTAATAGGTTTACATAGTCGACTACTGTAAACTGCTTTCTCTCTGTATCTTTCTCTGTATCTGTCCTACTCAACTAGTACTTATGATTAGTCGACTAGTAGTCTTTGTTAGTCGACTACCTTTTCTTGATCTGCTTCTCTTCTTCTAGTTCAAGCCATCATCTTCTTCAACTTGATTGGATCATCTTGGTCCACATCTCCTCTTGAAAGTAAGACAAAATCCTAACAATCTCTACCGTCACTTGCTTTTCAAGCCTTTAGTAAAACACCTTGAGATTGGATTAATATCTTAGTTCTTTCCTTGGTTGTAACCGTGTTGTGAAGCCTTTAACTCTTGCCCCCTTTCCCTGGGGCCTTTGACTGATTTATCGCCATGGCTTGGGTCATCTCGAGGCTTACCTGAATGCATCCTTTCTCCTTCCTGCAACACTTTGACCTAGTTCACGTTTCGTTGCAGTCTTCCTTGAAGCTCCACCCGCGATGAACTCACTTCCAAGCTTATTCTTGAAACTCTATCTCAAACTGAGTTTCCTTCCTTCAGCTTGTATAACCCTCCACACTTCTCTCCTTTTAGGATTACCCTATCTTCTTAGTTAACTGTGATGATGCCTTATTACACTTGGATCTGACATCCTTTTTGGTCGAGCACCCTTATGAGATTGTAACGTGCCTCCGGGACATACCAGACCGCCTTCAGAGCACACACTGTCTCATTTCTTTCTGAAATCTTGACTATCCCAATGCCAATGACCTCGCAAGCTGAGCCATCCACTATCTTGACAATCTCTTCCTCCTTTCCATCCAAGGAGTTGAACAGATCTTTTTGGGAACATATATGACCGTACTACCCGAATTAAATATTCAGCCTTTACCTTGAGAAGTGTTATCTTCATAGGAAGCCATTAATACTTTGGTGTCTTTTACACTGGTCAATGCTACGTCTACCTCCACAGCTTGCCCCTTCCTTTTCAGCCACTTTTGCCGATACTTGCAGCCATTCTTTCAATAACTTTCCCTATAACAAAAGTGACACGCCTTTGACGAGCCTGGACCTTTCTTTCCTTCTCCTCTTCCTTTCCTTCCCGTAACCATCAAACTCGTCCTGTTTGCTCTCTTGATTTGCTCTTTTCCTAATCTCATTTGATAAGAGAGTTGACGTGACCTCCCTCAAGATGAGAGTTTTCTTACCGTAAAGCATGATGGTGATGATGTGATCATAAGACTGTGGAAGGGAACTGAGAAGTATCAACGCCTTGTCCTCCTTGTCGATCCTGATATCAACAGTTAGAAGCTCGCTGATGACTTTGTTGAAGAAGTTTAGATGCTCCAACACTGCTGTCCCTTGATTCATGTGTAGCCCATATAGTTGTTTCTTGAGATACAACTTGTTGGAGAGACTTTTTATCATATACAACGTTTCTAATCTTGACCATAATTCTGTAACTGTTTCTTCGTCTATCACGTTTTTCATCACCTCGTCTACGAGATATAGTTAGATTGTACTTACCGTCTTTAGATTCATCTCCTCCGAATCCTCATTTGACATACTTGCAGGTTTTCCTGACTTACCCTGCAAGGTCTTGTGAAGACCTTATTGCACCAGTTCACCCTATTTTGCCATAAGCTGAAGTTTTCTTTATCATTGAACTTCTTGACTTCGAAGTTTGTCGTAAAAGTTTCTATCTTTAACATATTGCCCTTCATTAACCTTTTGCTCTGATACCAATTGTTACGAAATTGATATGCTCTGATACCAATTGTTGTAACAAATCAACGCTATCAACAACAATTGTTACTCCCAGGATCGACGTATGCAAAACTTGACAATGTTAGTACTTGCAAAAGAAAAACTTGTTGTAAAGTAAACTAGCAATACCTAAACGAAAGAGAAATAAGAAAGAACACGAGAATTTAACGTGGTTCGGCCCAAACTTGACCTACGTCCACGGGGAGGAACTTAAGAGAGCTTTATTAATAACATGATACAAAGAGATCTACTTTCCTTTTGATGCAACAAGAGTATTCACCTTGCTCCTTAATCTAGACATAGATTACAAAAGTATTACCTTTTCTCTATGTACCTTCACCTTACTCTTCTCTTTACTTGGCTTCTTTCTGATCTCTTTAGTGTTCTCCACCTTTTTTGTCTTTGAGATCAATATTTTCTGTGTATTGCAATGTTTGGTTACAACTTTTATTTATAGGATTTTACAATACTAACTCTTATTTGGACTATGAGATGATCTTGACATTTGGATGCTTGAAGAATCTTAATCAGTCATATTAAGAGTTGATCTTCTTGATCTAGAAGAATTCTAGACCCTTTAATCTTTAGAAAAAATCCTTCATTGAATAAAAACTGAGTCCTATTTATACTCTACCAGAAATGAAAACTGGCATCTGAAAAGAAAACTGATTCTGCTTTAGAAAATGCCCCGTATAGTCGACTAGTACTTTAGCCTAGTCGATTAATCCCTTCTATTAGTCGATTAATAGGTTTATATAGTCGACTACTGTAAACTGCTTCCTCTCTGTATCTGTCCTACTCGACTAGTACTTATGATTAGTCGACTAGTAGTCTTTATTAGTTGACTATAAGTTGACTTTCTTTGATCTGCTTCTCTTCTTCTGCTTCAAGCCATCAACTTCTTCAACTCAATTGGATCTTTTTAGTCCATCATCTCCTCTTTAAAATAAGGCAGAATCTTAACATTTAATGCTTCGGGGAGTCTTTTAAAGCAGCGCAATTATGCTTTATAAATTCCAGTTTGGCAATAGCAAAGCAACTCGACCGGCTGTATGCTGTTCTGCCTATCTTTCCGTGTTTTCTTGACATCTATTAAAAACCTTAGAATAGTTTTCAAACAATTCTTATTTTCTAAACATCGTATATCAACATCAGAAAAAATCAGGATCAGATTCTTCATCCTTCTTATAGAATAATAATAAATCCAAGGAGGCAAAGAACTTACATCAAACTCTACTTGCTTCATCAGATTACTTAAACTTCTCAGTACAAGATATTCGGTCCATGCTTAGCATGTATATAAGAATCTCCTTCTTTCTGAGGACAGATAACTGTTGGGATTGTGCGGACAAATAGTCCCACATCGGTTAGACATGAGGATGACTTTGAGTAGACAGGGAACTAGACACGGAAATGTTCTTGGGTTTATAAGAATTTGGGCAACTCCAAAAAAAAAAAATAAAAAGCTAGTTTTTTTGGGATTGTGCCCCAAATCTTTACACTAGGTATCAGATTTAGGCCCCGAACTTGGCCGTGTGTGTGGTGTTCCAAATCTTTACACTAGGTATCAGATTTAGGCCCCGAACTCAGCCGTGTGTGTGTGTTCGATTCTCCTAGGACGCAAAAGACGCAATGGTGGGCCCCTATGAAGCTAGTTGGGCTCTCGAGGATATGGTAGCGGTGTTCCTGCTTCACGTAAGACATGTTGCATATGATCTTCCATGTGTGAAGATGATTTTTCAGTTGTGTAAATTGAACTTGTATGGAGAGGACCAAACTGCCTCCGCATGATGAAGAGTAATAATATCTCGATGGAGTATATGATCTTCCACATGTGAAGATGATCTTCCACATGTGAAGATTAAGCTTGTATAGAGAGGCCTAGACTTTTTGTTCGAGGCAGGAATTGTTGGGATTGTGCGAACAAATAGTCCCACCCTCCGCTAGACATGGGGATGGCCTTGGGTATATAAGGATTTGTGTAAATCTACGTAGAAGGTTAGTCTTTTGGAACGGTGCTTCAAGTTTTTACAGTAACTATCTGGATAACATCACTTCCACAACTAAGAAGAAAGAACTTTCAGTTCTTCTACTTCTGCCACATCTCTATGCTGTCTTCATATTTTCTTGCTGCATGCCGGAGCCGGACACCATTACTTGGGATTCTCTGGTATTCTATTTGCCCTTGACAAAATTCTACGCGTCATCCAGTCAAGGAAAAAAAAAAACTTCCCTTATTTCCACACGTATACTTCCATTGTAAGCAGTAGAACTCACACTCCCAAAAGACCCACGTGAGGAAATGAATCTGATTATTCATTAAATAGAAAACACGATAGTATTTTGTGTAATTGTGATTTTGTACAACTGCAGGTATGCATTACTCTCCCATGAGCGCATTATTTGTCAAAATACTCAAGTGGAAGACGCAGGTGGGGGCGAGTAGGGGCGGTCGCCCCCAATGAAATCCGTGCACATTTAGGATAATTAGGGGTGCGTCGGATCATAAAAAAGAGAATCGCCCGCCCGCCCGCCCGCTTCGGTCCCAAAATCATTTCTTGTTGATCACTTGGTTACTTGCAAAAGAAAAACTTATTATAAAGTAAACTAGCAATACCTAGACAAAAGAGCAATAAGAAAGAACACGAGGATTTAACGTGGTTCGGCCCAAACTTGGCCTACGTCCACAGGAAGAGAAATTGAGAGAGTTTAATTAATAACTTGATACGAAGAGATCTATTCTTTCTCTTAATACAACAAGAGTATTCACTTTCCTCCTTAATCTATACTTAGATTGTAAGAGTATTATCTTATATCTACTTACCTTCACCTTGCTCTTCTCTTTGCTTGATTTTCTTCTGATCTCCTTATTGTTCTCTATCTTTTTCTTCTTGAGATCAGTATTTTATGTGCATGACAATGCTTGTTTACAACATTTATTTATAAGATTTTACAATACCAACTTCTATCTGGACTATGAGATGATCTTGGCCTTTGAATGCTCGTAAAATCTTAATCATTCCTATAAGGAGTTGATCTCCTTGATCTAGAAGAATTCTAGACTCTTTAGTCTTTAGAAACAAATCCTTTATTGAATAAAAAATGAGTCATATTCATACTCCACCAGAAAAGGAAACCGACACCTAAAAAGAAAACTGATTCTGCTTCAGAAAACGCCCTGTATAGTCGACTAGTACTCCTTGGCCTAGTCGACTAATCCCTTTTATTAGTCGAGTAATAGGTTTACATAGTCGACTACTGTAAAGTGCTTCCTCTCTGTATCTTTCTCTGTATCTGTCCTACTCAACTAGTACTTATGATTAGTCGACTAGTAGTCTTTGTTAGTCGACTACCTTTTCTTGATCTGCTTCTCTTCTTCTAGTTCAAGCCATCATCTTCTTCAACTTGATTGGATCATCTTGGTCCACATCTCCTCTTGAAAGTAAGACAAAATCCTAACAATCTCTACCGTCACTTGCTTTTCAAGCCTTTAGTAAAACACCTTGAGATTGGATTAATATCTTAGTTCTTTCCTTGGTTGTAACCGTGTTGTGAAGCCTTTAACTCTTGCTCCCTCTCCCTGGGGCCTTTGACTGATTTATCGCCATGGCTTGGGTCATCTCGAGGCTTACCTGAATGCATCATTTCTCCTTCCTGCAACACTTTGACCTAGTTCACGTTTCGTTGCAGTCTTCCTTGAAGCTCCACCCGCGATGAACTCCCTTCCAAGCTTATTCTTGAAACTCTACCTCAAACTGAGTTTCCTTCCTTCAGCTTGTATAACCCTCCACACTTCTCTCCTTTTAGGATTACCCTATCTTCTTAGTTAACTGTGATGATGCCTTATTTCACTTGGATCTGACATCCTTTTTGGTTGAGCACCCTTATGAGATTGTAGCGTGCCTCCGGGACATACCAGACCGCCTTCAGAGCACACACTGTCTCATTTCTTTCTGAAACCTTGACTATCCTAATGCCAATGACCTCGCAAGCTGAGCCATCCACTATCTTGACAATCTCTTCCTCCTTTCCATCCAAGGAGTTGAACAGATCTTTTTGGGAACATATATGACCGTACTACCCGAATTAAATATTCAGCCTTTACCTTGAGAAGTGTTATCTTCATAGGAAGCCATTAATACTTTGGTGTCTTTTACACTGGTCAATGCTACGTCTACCTCCACAGCTTGCCCCTTCTTTTTCAGCCACTTTTGCCGATACTTGCAGCCATTCTTTCAATAACTTTCCCTATAACAAAAGTGACACGCCTTTGACGAGCCTGGACCTTTCTTTCCTTCTCCTCTTCCTTTCCTTCCCGTAACCATCAAACTCGTCCTGTTTGCTCTCTTGATTTGGTCTTTTCCTAATCTCATTTGATAAGAGAGTTGACGTGACCTCCCTCAAGATGAGAGTTTTCTTACCGTAAAGTATGATGGTGATGATGTGATCATAAGACTGTGGAAGGGAACTGAGAAGTATCAACGCCTTGTCCTCCTTGTCGATCCTGATATCAACAGTTAGAAGCTCGCTGATGACTTTGTTGAAGAAGTTTAGATGCTCCAACACTGCTGTCCCTTGATTCATGTGTAGCCCATATAGTTGTTTCTTGAGATACAACTTGTTGGAGAGGCTTTTTATCATATACAACGTTTCTAATCTTGACCATAATTCTGTAACTGTTTCTTCGTCTATCACGTTTTACATCACCTCGTCTACGAGATATAGTTAGATTGTACTTACCGTCTTTAGATTCATCTCCTCCCAATCCTCATTTGACATACTTGCAGGTTTTCCTGACTTACCCTGCAAGGTCTTGTGAAGACCTTATTGCACCAGTTCACCCTATTTTGCCATAAGCTGAAGTTTTCTTTATCATTGAACTTCTTGACTTCGAAGTTTGTCGTAAAAGTTTCTATCTTTAACATATTGCCCTTCGTTAACCTTTTGCTCTGATACCAATTGTTGCGAAATTGATATGCTCTGATACCAATTGTTGTAACAAATCAACCCTATCAACAACAATTGTTACTCCCAGGATCGACGTATGCGAAACTTGACAATGTTAGTACTTGCAAAAGAAAAACTTGTTGTAAAGTAAACTAGCAATACCTAAACGAAAGAGAAATAAGAAAGAACACGAGAATTTAACGTTGTTCGGCCCAAACTTGACCTACGTCCACGGGGAGGAACTTAAGAGAGCTTTATTAATAACATGATACAAAGAGATCTAACTTTCCTTTTGATGCAACAAGAGTATTCACCTTGCTCCTTAATCTAGACATAGATTACAAAAGTATTACCTTTTCTCTATGCACCTTCACCTTACTCTTCTCTTTACTTGGCTTCTTTCTGATCTCTTTTGTGATCTCCACCTTTTTTGTCTTTGAGATCAATATTTTCTGTGTATTGCAATGTTTGGTTACAACTTTTATTTATAGGATTTTACAATACTAACTCTTATTTGGACTATGAGATGATCTTGACATTTGGATGCTTGAAGAATCTTAATCAGTCATATTAAGAGTTGATCTTCTTGATCTAGAAGAATTCTAGACCCTTTAATCTTTAGAAAAAATCCTTCATTGAATAAAAACTGAGTCCTATTTATACTCTACCAGAAATGAAAACCGGCATCTGAAAAGAAAACTGATTCTGCTTTAGAAAATGCCCCGTATAGTCGACTAGTACTTTAGCCTAGTCGATTAATCCCTTCTATTAGTCGATTAATAGGTTTTATAGTCGACTACTGTAAACTGCTTCCTCTCTGTATCTGTCCTACTCGACTAGTACTTATGATTAGTCGACTAGTAGTCTTTATTAGTTGACTATAAGTTGACTTTCTTTGATTTGCTTCTCTTCTTCTGCTTCAAGCCATCAACTTCTTCAACTCAATTGGATCTTTTTAGTCCATCATCTCCTCTTTAAAATAAGGCAGAATCTTAACATTTAATGCTTCGGGAAGTCTTTTAAAGCAGCGCAACTATGCTTTATAAATTCCAATTTGGCAATAGCAAAGCAACTCGACGGCTGTATGCTGTTCTGCCTATCTTTCCGAGTTTTCTTGACATCTATTAAAAACCTTAGAATAGTTTTCAAACAATTCTTATTTTCTAAACATCGTATATCAACATCAGAAAAATTCAGGATCAGATTCTTCATCCTTCTTATAGAATAATAATAAATCCAAGGGGGCAAAGAACTTACATCAAACTCTACTTGCTTCATTAGATTACTTAAACTTCTCAGGACAAGATATTCGGTCCATGCTTAGTATGTGCATAAGAATCTTCTCCTTCTTTCTCAGGACAGATAACTGTTGGGATTGTGCGAACAAATAGTCTCACATCGGCTAGACATGAGGATGACTTTGGGTAGATAGGGAACTAGACACGGGATGATCTTGAATTTATAAGAATTTGGGCAACTCCACCAAAAAAAAAAAAAAAAAAAGCTAGTTTTTTGAGATTGTGACCCAAATCTTTACATTGGGTATCAGATTTAGGCCCCGAACTTAGCCATGTGTGTGGTGTTCCAAATCTTTACACTAGGTATCAGATTTAGGCCCCGAACTTAGCCGTGTGTGTGGTGTTTGATTCTCCTAGGACGCAAAAGATGCAATGGTGGGCCCCTATGAAGCTAGTTGGGCTCTCGAGGATATGGTAGTAGTGTTCCTGCCTCACGTAAGACATGTTGCATATGATCTTCCATGTGTGAAGATAATTTTTCAGTTGTGTAAATTGAACTCGTATGGAGAGGACCAAACTGCCTCCGCATGATGAAGAGTAATAATATCTCGATGGAGTATATGATCTTCCACATGTGAAGATGATCTTCCACATGTGAAGATTAAGCTTGTATAGAGAGGCTTAGACTTTTTGTTCGAGGCAGGAATTGTTGGGATTGTGCGAACAAATAGTCCCACCCTCCGCTAGACATGGGGATGGCCTTAGGTATATAAGGATTTGTGTAAATCTACGTAGAAGGTTAGTCTTTTGGAACGGTGCTTCAAGTTTTTACACTAACTATCTGGATAACATCACTTCCACAACTAAGAAGAAAGAACTTTCAGTTCTTCTACTTCTGCCGCCATCTCTATGCTGTCTTCATATTTTCTTGCTGCATGCCGGAGCCGGACACCATTACTTGGGATTCTCTGGTATTCTATTTGCCCTTGACAAAATTCTACGCGTCATCCAGTCAAGGAAAAAAAAAACATCCCTTATTTTCACACGTATACTTCCATTGTAAGCAGTAGAACTCACACTCCCAAAAGACCCACGTGAGGAAATGAATCTGATTATTCATTAAATAGACAACACGATAGTATTTTGTGTAATAGTGATTTTGTACAACTGCAGGTATGCAGTACTCTCCCATGAGCGCATTATTTGTCAAAATACTCAAGTGGAAGACGCAGGTGGGGGCGAGTAGGGGCGGTCGCCCCCAATGAAATCCGTGCACATTTAGGATAATTAGGGGTGCGTCGGATCATAAAAAAGAGAATCGCCCGCCCGCCCGCCCGCCCGCCTCGGTCCCAAAATCCTTTCATCGGATAGGGTTTAAATGAATAACCGCCCGCCTTATCCTCTCTTCTCAAAAACTCAGCACAAATCCTGATCCTTTCTCTCTCTAACTTCCGATCCTTTCTCTCTCCTCCTCTCTCTCACGATCTAGGGCCAGCGGATGCCAAAAAGATCTAGGGCTCCGTCCACTCTTCAATCTAGGGCTCCGTCCACCACATACGACCGCCCGTCGTTTGGACTTCAGAAGAAGAAATGTTACAAGACAATCACCTGAGATCAAAAGCTCTAGAGGAGATGGGAGTTCCAAGACCTGAAGGACTTCTGTTGAAGGCCATAATCATCGGATTGGCCTCCATTGCTTGCACGTCTAACCCATGTTCTCGTCCACAAAAGAAAACGAGCCTCCCAAACAAAACTCCCTCGTGGATCAGCCAGCGAATGCACTGGTCATGTTCTTTTGTCATTGCTACAGGCTGCAGTACCACAGTGGCCGCAATTCCGCATATGTGGAGGAATTCGCTGAAAGATTACCATGCCGCTGTAACCTGTCACAAGAACGTTAGTTCTTCTCAGATCAACAGTGAAAGAATACCGGATGCTTCTTTGGAAGCATGAAATAAATTTTGGACAGAGGCCTAATCTTGTAGGTAATAATCCAAAATTCAGCTCTCTTTTACTCTTAAAACTTGTTGCGTCTCTAATGCCATGCATTCAGATTCATCTCAATATTTTCTTTAGTAAGCCTATATATTAAATGTCAATTGAAGCATTTACTTACCTATATATTTGATGATCCTCACAGGTGACCGATGTCTGATCAAATGTGTACTTGGGGCAAGGACGGATGCTTTCTTTTTGGGTTCATGTGCCCACGGCTTTTTTCTTGGGCTCATGTTAGACATGTATGCGAGCAGGGCCCGCCGCGGAGAAGCGAAGCCTTCAGGTGGCCAGAAACGTGTTGGGAACTTGATGAGGATCAAAATCCGACCACTACATCTGTAAATATCAACAAACAGATGAAGCAAAAGTTCGCAGAATTTGCTGTTGTCAGGCTGGGGGCCAAAAGGCAAATGAACGTAAACCAGACACGGTCTCCGATCACTTGTTTAGACCCAAAAAGTTGGGCCCTGGCTTAATTCTAGCCGTCCACAATTGCATCAACCTAATAACTTCAAAGATCTATAGATATGTATAACATGATGAGTACCTAATCTCTGAAAGGGCACCAAATGTTGTAAGGAATAAACTTTTTTTACTGTCAAAGGAAGCGCATAAATTGTTAATCACCCAACTGGTTACATGAATTATACAAGTGAACAACAATACATGAACGAAGCATAACAGCAAAAGAATTGAAGTCTGGTACAACAACTGAACAGCATGAATTCAGGAACACAATTAAATAATAATGGAAATCTACAAAGCAAGCGAAGTAGAAAACAAGCATGAATGCCTAAGTGGAAAACTAATACTCGTCAAACACTGTAGCAGAACTAAGCATCAGTTACTGAAAATTTAAAGCTCAAACCTACATTATTTCACATCTATAAAATTTCAAGATTACAAATAAGGAAGATGAAAAAAAGAGGAAGATTGCCAGAGTACTTTAAATCACCTCTTCAAATTTGGTTGGTTAGTGCGTGCACTCTAGCAGATGCGCCGGGCAGAACATTCATCTTCAAATACCTGCTCCATGTTTTAGTAGTACAAGGGGGCAAGAACAATTCAGTGTCTATAAATATTCAACCACGAACTTGTGGATGTAGCATGATCAGAAACAAGCTTGCCACCAACAAGGTGATGCATACTTTTCTATTTACAGCAAGGTTCAGTGACTTCGATCGTACATCAGTTTTGCAAGTCTGATGGCAATACCTAAACAAAACCCCATCCACACCACCACCAACAACAAAAATAATTACAACCATGGGAGACGGATTAACCACAAACAAAGATCTATGCTTGCTTGCGCATGGGGGACTGCCCCTTCCCTCACTCTCAGAATAGCACATTATGTACTGGAACCACACAGGGAATGATGCCCCACCCTCCCCATCCCTTTCCTTTCCCAAAAACAAAGCAAGCAGAAGAAGCAAAGGGCTAAAAAATAGCAGACAAGATACTTTCATAAGAATAAATAAAATCAAAAAATTGAACAGAAACTCTACATGGAATTACGAATATGTAGAACGAAATTTATGTTCAAATGTCAATTTCCCAATGCTGCTACTAGTAGGAAAAAAAATATAAAATCCCTAAGGATTAGCTCAAAACTTAGCAAGTAGTATTCACATCTATGGATAAATTTGAATTTCAATAGATAAATCATCCATGTTTTTTGAAGAATTCAAGGAAAGGAGTCGATCCATGTCTCAATTTTATCAACTCTTCTACCCAACTTAGTCAATCCAACTATTAGGAAAATGTCTATTGCACTATAAATACAATATTATACTACTATCCAACTAACATTTGGGTCCTTATCCCATCAATCGCTAGTGGAGCAAACTTGGTAGTCTAATAGTAGTATAATATAAAATATTAGTAGTACAATTAGCATTACTCAAACTATTGTCAACCGATGGGTCCCCAAACTGCCACCATGCTGGAGCAGCTATTTAAGCAAGAACACTTTTATTGTGATACTGATACTTTGTTACATTGAACACACATATTGCATTTTGCTATGTACCAGTGTGTCATGTTGTATTGAGTGTGCCTCTGTCCATGCAACATAGTAGGGTAAGACTTTAAAACATAACGCAATGCAATCAATAGCATCACTTAAACATCAAATTGAATTTCACAAATTTCACAAGATTATGAACTTATACTAGAAAATAATTTTGAACAAAACATGTAATGTTTTTATTGAAAACCAGATGTGTATATCCACTAAATTGCAGACAAACTCTTTCGCCTAAGATATTATTTTAAAGTTCTATAAACTTATATCTGTGCAAATCTTTGAAGAATTTTCATTGGTCTTATAGATCTTCATTGGGGTTAGCTTTAGAGGACTCCTTATAATTTGTAAATAGCCTGATGATTATTAGGACTCTTTGAGACAATTGTTTATAGTCACTCGTGAGATGGGTTAGTGTATGGTGTTATTTTCAGGATATCATAAGCATTACAAGTAGCACTCCCATCAAGGAGTTTTTACACGAAATTGTATTATATTAATTTATAATGAACCTCAGTTTTTTCTTTAACATCACATGCTTAGAATGATTTCGTTACTATTAAACACGTGTCTGTCAATGGAATTACCCTATACATGAAATAGCATATTGTTCCTTGTATCATGAACAATGACAATAATAGACTTCTATCTATGATGTGAAATGTTTGGTTTTTCATAGTGGAACAAAGAAATTATCATGTCACAATCTGTGTATAATCTGATTTAATGCAAATAAGCAACCCATGACTAGCATAAATAGAAAAGAACAAGAAAAGAAAAGAAAGAAAAGGAGGTTACACGAGCTATGTATTCACCTTTAGCCAGCAGAGGTAGGTGTTTGAGGCAGCGGCGGGCAACAGTAGTGGTGTATGGATATTCAGACTTTCAAGAATTATGTTTTTGAGCCCTATTCAAGTAAATTCTTGAAACCCATCAATGGGTAAAATGAGTTGCAGACCAAGTCAACTATGCAAAAGAGAGACCACATCACAGACCTTAACTAGCATTTGTTCCATGGATGTTTCTGGAAACACAATGCACGATTTGACTATTGGCGTTCAAATAAAAATCATGATATTGTCATATGCTATTGTCAACTGTCATGTACCAAGTGAAAAACATTTCGAAATTTTTTGAAGTAAAGCTGAATAATGTGATCACTAGTTCTTCAAACATTTACCTTGTTTTGTGGAGTTATAGCTCTTACTGTAGTGCCACAAGGAGAGTCAATAGTTGCAGTTACTCCAATATCAACGCATAGAAACTGGCCAGCTTATACAAATGTCGGTACATGTGTGTGTGTGTGTGAGTGTGTGTGTGTGTGTGTGTGTGTGGACATTATACATGGTTTTCATATACTTAATAATGTATGATGTTTTATAAATGACTTGGACTTTGATGTTACATGTTGTTTCCCTGTTGATATATAGGGTTACCGTCTTTTATTTCTTTAAAGTAGATATTGTTATCAGCATACCACACATAAGTGGCCTTACACCCTTGCAAAATACTGGAAGGTTCTCACACTATCCTGAATGATAGCTCGATGCCTGCAGCAGGGACCAGGTTTCGAAGTCTCGACCGAGTCGTCTCCGACTTGGCGGGAGACGATACGAGTTCGACCTGAATCGCACTTTTGGGCGGAATCAGGCTGACTCGGGGCCAACTTAGCGACGGCTCGACCGAATCATCACTGACTATTCACCTGTGATCGAGGCCGGTTAAAAAAAAATTAGATCGAGATTCAAGACCAACCTCTTCCTCTCGTCGTCGTCGTCATCGCCGTGAGCCTTTGCCCCACCGCCGCCCTCCAGGTCTCTCTCTCCCCTCTCTCCCTCTAATCTCCCCCTCCCTCAGATATATCCCTCTCTCTCCTCCGTCCTCTCTCCCCCCTCTCCCTCTCCCTTTCTGTCCCGATCTCTCTCTCAGTCTTAGACTGTGAGAGAGATCGGGACAGAGAGGGAGAGAGAGGGGTGAATGAAAGAGTGAGGGAGGGGGAGAGAGGGAGAGCGAGAGCGAGATCGAGTGAGGGGAGAGAGAGAGAGAGAGAGAGAGAGAGAGAGAGAGAGAAGAAAAATTGGAGGGGGAGGAGATCGGTCTCTCTTTATCTCTTATCTTTTTTTTTAATTTTTTGGGTTTTTCTTATATTTACCACCTCAAATCTTTCATATTTTTAAATTAACCCCCAAATCACAATATTTCTTAAATTTACCCCCACATCATCATATTTTTTCAATTACCCCTCAAAACAAAATTTTGGACATGTGATACATGAATATTGATATCTATATTTTTTAAGATTTATCGTGATTTTTCAGAATTTTTTGAGCTCTTTATGTAGCATTTTGCACGCATTGCCCGACACCAATCTAAGTCGCAGCGACCGATCCGTTTCAACGCCCGCTAAGTCGGCGGCCGCGACTTTTAACCATGTCAGAGACTGCTTTTGATTAACTGAGTTTGAAATACAAAGATAATCAACTGACCAAACAAGATAACTGGCAGCATGTCCTTTGGTTAAAAGATGTCTGGTCGTTCTCTATAAAGAAAGTTTAGAAAATTAAAGCAGACCCGGAATGATGTCCGGGGGTCTAACATTGCCTGCAAGTTCAGAACTCAAACCATTTTTGAAGTTTTTGTGATATCACATTGGACATCAATCCATCCACCTTCCAGTGGCGAAATTTCATGTTTATCATGGTGATTTGTTTTCCCCCAAACATTTGAGGCCTATTTAGTTTGCATCTTTTCCTCATTCAGTTTCTAAGAAATGTTACATGATCCTGGGGTTATATTAATCATTTCAAGGCCCTTTCTTTGAGCATTTAGAATAATAAAGAATTCATGGAGCCACGACATTCCTTTTTAGTTTCTCCATTGGTGTGACAGAGAGGAAGCTCACTGCGACCAGCCACACAATATAATCTTTAATATACCTGATTACTGTTTTGCATTATTGTCAATTCATTTCTGTTGCACTATAGTTTCTTTGCTTGTTTGGCAGTGTGTAGTTATATCCTCAGCCTCCGCGAAAAATGCAGAATTTACCAGAAAATGTATAAATATAGATTACAATCAAGTAATATCGAACATCAACTTGATAACTCTCATTGAATAAGTGGCACTGCTTAGGATAATGTATTTATGGCTACTTCGAAACTTTCTTGGGTGGGCTCTCCTATACTTGTGAGAAGTATTTAAGACTAACAACCAAGTAAATCCTGCAGAGTTAGAAAATGATCAATGCAGAAATTCCTATAAAGGATTCCAAGAGTGTAGCTTTTCATTTATTTTCTTTTCTTTTCTTTTCTTTCTCCTTTTCTAAAATTTGATTCACCATTTGACATTCAGAATGATCTAGAAACAGGGAAAAGCCTCAATTTTTGAAATCAGTCAATCAATCAGAAATGACACCAAAACACTATGAACAAGTAGCGAACATGTTAATGTACAGTGGCAAGTTGCAACTCTAAAAATAGGCAACTAGTTCAACAAGAAAACTACATTGACCTTGCAGAAGTCAAGTTTCTATCAGCACCTAGTAAACACCAAGCCTTTTGAACTGAACCGTATGGACTACAACTGATAACACAATGTTGGATTGCAACCGCAAATAGGTTTCCCAAGCTATTATCACTATGTAACTTAATAGACTACAAGCTCTGGAGAAATTCAGATGACCAGTTTATTAGGGTTGTTCAAAAGATTTTTACTTAGCAAGTCAGTACTAGATTGAAAACAGAATTTGCACAAACAGAAGAGAGGATCATGAAGATAATGCATTGTGAGTATTACTATTGTGTATATCTACAACAGTAAGTATTCCCAACAGAAGATATTCTGCTCTACTGAAATATACTATTGGCTATTACACCGTGCTGCACTATAAAGATAAATGAAATAGTCAAAAACCAAAAGTTGGTATCAGCAAAAAACCAGTGAATTAATGAACTAAGAAAATTGTGCTAAATGAGATAAATGCTGCAATCAAATTTAGCATAACATTCTCAGTTTTTTAATGAAGCAATTATGTCATCTTTGCCCCATTTGCTTAACTATAGATATTAAATTTGGTTAACAGAATGCAGCTGATCAGAATTAAGTTATCAGAGACAAAACAGAACAGGTTTTCTAGATAATTGCCATGTGGAATGTAAGAGTAGATTGGTTTGGTTACACACCTAACATCTGGTGAGATGAAAGCTTGAGAAATTGTTGTGCCATAAAAATAACAGTTGGAAAGAAAATGGTTCCATTTAATATACAGACTCACATGTGTTGAAGACACCAGATAATCACATTGACTGCTGGAGATGAAGCAGAAAAAATGGCAGCAACTCAACTAGAGGGGGAAAAAACAGGAATATGGGTAACCACGTTCTATATCCTGGCGAGCCCATTCCATTCAGGTAATATTAGAAACCCAAAAAATGATGTGTCAAACCAAACATCATATCTTCAACTAGAAAGGTCAAATTGGCCGGGAAGCCTTCACTTTTACATAAGAACAAGCATCACCATCACTCTCAGAGCCACTGTATCCTTGAGTTCAACCATAGATATACTCAAATGTATTGCAGAAGATTCTCCATGAGTTAGAGGGCATGCAGCATTACGGAATATAGGACTGTTTATGAGAATGAGCTCCTACACGATAGAGCTCGAGGTGGCAAATGGCCTGTGGGAGCAGTTCTCTCAAAGAAGGATGCTGAGCAACTGCTGTCCGAGCCACTGCCTCAAGGGTTCCCAATACACGTTCCAGAGCATCGCTATTTGGCACATGCAAAGCCAGGAAACAAAGCAATATCAGTGCAGGCAGCTGCGTCTTCTCTCCTGATCGAATCAACCTTAGCAGTGATGGGACTGCACCGAACTCTATGATTGTCTTGGAATGGTCCACATGCAAGTGGTTATTGGGGTTAACAAACTTCCCTATAGCAATTGCTGCTTCGGCTGCCACCTCCGGGTTCCAGTGTTCAAGTTGGCTCACAAGCGGGGTCAAGACCCTTGTCTCCCGAGCTGGAAATATCCTTGCCAGTGACCCTATAGACTTAATGGCTGCAATCTGAAGTCCTGGAGTGCTCCCTTGCTGAATTGCCAAACTTAGAAGCTGATTAATGACTGACTTGGCTGCAGGGGAGTTGGTCTTGAAGGCGGAGCGGCGGAGGTCTTCGTTGGATTCTGCTACAGAGGTAATCTCCATTAAGGTCATGAGGCAATAATACTGAAGCTCACCCTTCTCCCTGTCAACAATCTTGGAGAGACAGAAAAGTCCTTGGTCTCAGTGATTTTCCGACTATTAGAAACAGAGCCCTTAGCCAGCATCCAGAGGGCTTCGGCACAAGCAATCTTGAGTTTTAACTTCACCTCAGGGCTCTCATTCTCCCTCTCCTTTCGGTGATGGTGGTGGTCTCGGGGCATGCTATTGAAGCTCCCCGCCCAAGCCCATGGCCAATGCCAGTGCCACTGCTACTGTCCGAGGGATGGGAAGCACCGGACATTCCCTGTACCAGGGAGTGAATGCTGGTGTGCTTCTTGGGAGCAGGCTTGGAGTCTTCAAGGGGTACTTCAAAGGACAGAAGGGACACCAGCGGCCGAATGGCATTCTCCATGGCAAACTCTTCCTGGGCTATAGGATCATGGGAGGCCATCCTAGACACAAGCCCAGCCACGCGGGTCTGCAGCCTCATCGGAGAATCTGACAGGACATTCACAATGATGGGCACGCCCCTGACTTTAACAATTAAAGACACGTGGTCGGGGTCGGAAGCAAGATTAGTGAGCGCAACAGCAGCAGCAATCTGGGCCTCAACGGAATTCGAACCATCCCGGAGGAGGGACAGCAGCGGGGCACGCCGCCCTCTTCCATAATGATCTTCTTGTTGCGGTCATTGTCGAGGGCAAGATTAGCAAGGGAATTGGCCGCCTCAATGCGGTCGGAAGCGGGAGCAGCCCCGCCTTTTTGTACGGTAGCAATGTAACTCCAAACCCAAGAAAGAATAGGATCGGTGCTAGCAATAGGAGGGAGGCTGAGAACAATACCAGTAGTACCTGTGGAGGGAACGCCGGTGGCAGCGGTGTCATAGACAGAGAGAAGCCAGTGGAGATCACCGATGGAGGCGTCGAGCAGGGAGGCGACCTTGCGGAAGTCGGTGGAGCCGGTGGTGATGGTGACGACGCGGCGGAGAACACCGGACCGCTTGCAGCGGCGGACGAGGGCGAGGGCGCGCTCGAGGTTCTTGGCGGCCTCGGCGAAGATTCGGCGGATGGGGCGGTCGTAGGGGGGAGGGGTCTTGGCGGTGGCGATGCGGACGGCGGAGCGGAGCTTGCCGGAGAGGTCGTGGACCTGCTTCCCGACATCGGCGCACTCCAATTTGAAGGATTCCGCCTCCCGAACCGCCTTCATCACTCGCTCCGCTAGCAGGATCGGAATCGATAGCTCCTCCTCGATGCCCTTCTCTCCCCCTCCTACCACCACTCCTCCTCCTCCGCCGCCACCGTTCATCATCGCTGGCCGAAAACCAGAAATAAAAGAGCCCGAGATAAACTTCTCTTCTTGATTCGGAATTCTTAATTAAACACACGATGATTTGGGGGAAAAGGAGCGTGAAAGAGACGATGATGAGGAAAACAGGTAATTAGAGAGAGAATGTTCCCTTTCCCTGGAAAAAAAATAAAAAAATTCCACCCCCTCCTCCTTACTATTAGTTTTGTGGGCCCGCCCAAAAGTTTTTACCATTCAAAAATTGTCTGCAAGAAACTTGAGTCTTCCCTTCAAGTCGTCGAAGGCACCGTTAACAGGACTAATGAACGACTTGGTTGTTGAGGGCGTCACTCTGACTGAGTGAGAGAGTCCGATGGCATTAAGAAAAGAATTTCCCAACCAGCTTCAATATAATAAATATTATTAATATTGAAGAATCATAAGCAGGGGTGTCACCGGATGCGGATTATCCGCGGATATCCGTATCCGAATCCGCCTCCAACCCGGATACGGATATCATTTTTTCACATCCGCCAATATTCATATCCGTATCCGTATCCGAAAGTTAGGTGAGGATACGGATATGGTAAAAGCAATATCCTATCCGATCCGATATCCGAAAGTTGGGTGCTTGACAATGATATTCGTATGAAAGAGACTATTCTTCAATGGAATGAGGCAATAAATTTTGATATTTTGAGTTGGTGAAAAAGTAATAGTGGAAAGTATCCGATTCTTGCAAGAGTAGCATGAGATATTTTGAGTATTTCGACATCAATCATGTCATCCGAATCGACATATAGCACCGGGCTCGTGTAATATATTGCTATAGAAGTCGAATGACAATGGATACGGCGGAAGCATTGATATGTCCACAATAATATCATAATATGTATCACATTTAATATTGTTGTAAACGAGATAAAAAGTATATAAGTATGTCTATTTAGTTGTTCCTTAAGCGTATCTATTTTTATATATCCGATTAGTATCCGCATCCGATCCGCTAATATCGGATCCATATCCGATATCCGATTTTGGCGGATACGGATATCATTTTTTCACATCCGTCAATATCCGTATCCGTATCCGTATCCGAAGGTTGGGTGCGGATATGGATATGGTAAAGACAATATCCGATCCGTATCCGATCCGATGGCACCCCTAATCATAAGCCACTTTCAATCTGCATAGAGTTTGGGGCTTATTTGTTTGGGTCAGAAAGAAAAAGAAAAGTAGAGTTTTTAATGGGTCTCGCTATCAGTTTTTTTTAATTTTTATAAATTATATTTGTTTAAAAAAATCAAAACATCAGTAAAAAAGTGTTGACATGGGCTGTTTGGTTGCAAGGAAGTGGACGGAAGTAAAGAAATAGGGAAGTATAATTGTTCAGTTCCCTATCTATCCAAATACCGGAAAAAAAAAATAAAAAAACTCATTTTCCTTTTCTCTTTTCTCTTTTACACAATCATTTCCTCACTTCCAAAGCGTTACAGTTAATTTTGTGGTCATGTAAATCTCATTTGTAATAAGTTGTAGTACAAAACAGTTAATTTTTTGATCATGTTAATCTCACTTGCATTCTAATTACAGTACATTTTTAATTTTCTTAATTAATTTTTATTTTAATACTATTTTACGGTCAACTTTGTGGTTAACTTTTCCACTTCCACTTTCACATTACCATCTAAACACTAGAAAAGACAAAACATTTTCTAAACCACACTTCCCAACAACATCCAAACACCGGAAAACTTACTAACCAATTCCCAAGTTCCAAAGGGAATTATTACCACTTCCTCAATTCCTCACTTCCTCACTTCCACCCTTAACCAAACAGGCCCAAAATATTAACGAATTCTTTATTTCTGTTTCAGCATAAA
Organism: Agave tequilana; assembly: GCA_038442645.1. Classification (NCBI taxonomy): domain Eukaryota; kingdom Viridiplantae; phylum Streptophyta; class Magnoliopsida; order Asparagales; family Asparagaceae; genus Agave; species Agave tequilana. The sequence continues at coordinate 18,910 of JAVJIF010016871.1, read as the reverse complement.
AATGAGAGAACTTACAACGTGAGATTCACTAATAAATTTTCCCTAAAAGAATTTGATAAATAAGTCTCATTGTCATTTTTCTCAATTAGTTTTTTCCTACCAAACAGGTCCTCAGAGACAAATTTGGAGTGACATAAACCCTTTCAACCCAGATTACATGACCTACCATGGGCACACTTGATAGTCGCAAAGAACCAGCCTTGGGTAGGCAGACTCGCGTCATGACGACAACATGTTCGCATTAGGTGCGTTTCGAAGTTGACTTTGCATGTTGTGACGAAAACCGGCCTAATGCCATGGCCATGAATCCATTCCCAGATCAATTTTGCCGGGGCAGTAGATCATAAAATCTGAGTTGAAGGGTCGAGATCACTCATAACGTATGATGCTTGGAGGACCAGCTAGGGTTTCTCTACGTAATTGGAGATTTATAACCTCCTCCTCGAGCTAGCATCCATATTTTTTGTACTTTTGACGCCTCATAAATCGCTGTGCGAGTTCTTTAGTAGCATGATTGATGGTTACCAAGGTCTGAGTGGAGCATCTAGCAGCCTCCTTCTGTAGGGAGAAAAGATAAAAAGTTACGGTAGAGTTTTTTAACTCATCAGAAGAAATAGTGCAGAGATCAGATCTAAAAGGGAGTGAGAAGGCAATCCAAATGCAGGCCAGCAGTGGCCGGCCGACTGCCCGGTTGACCAACTTGAACAACGCACAGCTCGGTGGACCGCCGGTCGACCGTAGTAAGGAGAACATTCGATCGGAACGGTCAACTGACTGGCATGCCTAACTTTCTGTTGGGTTCGGTCGACCGACCAGTCGGCCGAAAGGATGGGTCAGTCGACCTCCCGATCGGCCGACAGGCGAATCTGCTTCTCATGTTCGGATTTGGACTTCGTTTCTGAAAAGGGGTCGAATCCAATTGTGATTTTTTCAAACCCTGGGACTCTCTGGCTATAAGTAAAGGGGTAGAGCCCTCATGAATTGTATCTCTTGAAAACTTGTAATTGATCATTGAATCAATAAGATCTCTCTCTCTCCCCTTACCTCGAGGACGTAGGCAAATTACCGAACATCGTTAAATATTGTGTTTGCTTTCTCTCTTGTTATTTGTTCTTATCTTTTGGGTACTTCTCTACTGCATCTCTCTATGTTGATTGGGGTTCCTTATTGGTTGTTGCCAAGGCACTCGCGCAACACCTTCGTGGTTAAGAAACAAAAGAGGCCGTTATTAAGATAAAAATTCCAACAATCCCTAGGTGGATTGTTCTAAAAGCTTTAAGTTGAAAAGGTGTTCTTCACTGGATATGACTCTAACATGACAAAAGTTGTCTTATAAGGCATGTTTGGTTCACACGAGGAAAGTCAGAATTCTGTGATTAAGCCCAGTGCAGAGAGACTTTTATTGAAAAAGAGAAGGAGAGGCCCCAGCTACAGTGAATTTTCTAATAGTTTCAAGCGCCCGCGCAAGGAAACTTGCAGGAGGCAAAAACACAGGCCTCAACTCTAAAATTCTTGGACCTCGCGTCAAATTTTGGTGGGCTAATTTTTTGCAGCCGAATGTTTTTTTGAAAAGTTGACATCCTGACTCAGCTTAGTGAGTTTTCCAAGTGTAAAAGAGGGAAACAAACAGACCTTTAGTTTTTTTGGACTTGAACATGTTTGTTTGCTTCTTGTCGATATTTGAACCATTTTTGGATGATTGGATCAAAAGATTAGAAAGCCAACCCTGATTCTCAATAGTGTAGTCGGTAGTTAATCAAAATAGATTCTTTTTTAGGTACAAGGATCTTGCCACAAAGATTATGAAGAATGACTAAAGGATTTATCTTGCTTATGCATAATACATTAGCTCGATCAAGTAATAGAGATCAAAAGTTTTCTGTCTAACATAAAAGAACAAATACTCTGTAAATCTTCAACCATTATGATAAAGTTGGTAAAAGGGACAAACTTTGGATTGTTAAAGATCTCAAGTACTTCAAGACAAATTGAAAATTCTCAACCCACTATATTCGAACAATGAGATAGGGACAACCACCCCCCATCCCCACACCCCGGGCCAAAAATTCAATGATGTACGAAATGATGGATTGGTGCAAAAATTCTTCATCCTTTCATTTAAAATGTACTTCATTATTGGAGAATATTTTAGGGTGTATTAAAAGAAAAATATGTAGAGGAGAATGTCATGAGTAATTCGGTGAAGAGTCTTATCCAGATAAAGGTAAGAGAAGAATGTTTTGAAGATATTTTGCAATTGGATTTAGAATTCTTGAAAGAATGCAATTAGGGGAAATAGGAGACATTATAAAGCATGTAATATGGGTTTTAGAATTACCTTTGTGCTCGATCGAGCTCTACTCAAATCGAATTTCCTCAAACTGAAAAAAATGGGGCAACATAATAACTAAAATATAAATGATAAGATTAGGAGTAGAATAATTGGTTATCACCATAAGGAAATGCTTGGTTAAAGTATAGAATGCCTAGTAGAAAGCTGAAAGCGGATATTTCCCCCCCAAAGAATGATGAAGGCACTCCAAAAATTATTACAAGTGTATCATTATTTTTTTTCTCACAATTTCACCCTTGGTGAAAAGTCCAAAATACCCCTTTCTTCTTCCTCCTCCTTATCCTCATCCCCTCCACCCCTTCCCCAGCCTCCCCCTCCCCTCCTCCTCCATCATCTCCTTCCATACCCCCAATCTACCCTCACCCTCCTCATTCTGCCTCCTCCTCCCCTTCGATTCTGGCCGAACAGATGGGGGTGGGGAGGGGAAGATTAGGGGGGAGGAGGGGAGGGGAGGGGAAGATCGAGGGTGGGGGAGGAGGAGGGGGGAAGGGCATCAGAGGGGAGGGGGAGGGGGAGGGTCACCAGGGGTGAGGGGAGAGGGAGGGTTGCCGGGGAGGTCGCTGGGGAGGGGGAGGGGGAGGGGTGCTTTCATCAATTTGGGAGGAGAGCATTTTGGAAGAAATGGGGTGCCTTCATTAATTTGGGGGATGCCTTCAACATTGGGGTGCCCTCATCATTCTTTGGGATGGAAATATCCGTTCCCGTAAAGCTTCTAACAAGAAATCTAATATATGACATAATCTGCTAACCTGACATAATTGACTTAAGCGCTTTACTAAATCGATAAATAAAAGATTATTGCAAGAACTTGAGGTATGATCTCTCCTCTTGTTCATGTGTTTAACCCTTCTCTCAAATACCGCTAATGATTTGAGCATCATAGGGTAGGTTTGGTAATGGATATGACCGACCCACGTCACGATGGGCTGGCACAATAATTTTTGGTACATAAATAATAAAATAATACTTTAGACCATGTGTGGGCTCACCTCGACCTATCACGGCACAATCCAAGGCACAACCCATTCAGGTCATGAATGGAACACTGATTGGCTCCATTGGAGGCATGATTATATCTATTATTTAATGAACTTTTAGTCTACTCTATCTTTACCTCTCCTTGAATCATTTTTCATCTCATCCTCGCTCCAATTCCAAGTCAGAACGATAGAGTGAGAAGGCCTAGCAATTCTTACCCTCCTCTACAAGTTAGATACAAAGTAAACACAATGCAAGAAGTCGAAATCGGGACCAAATAGGTCAGAACGATTTATGCACGATGGAGGCAAAAATTAGTCGACTACATATAACATATGAGTCAATCCAGTATCCAACAGAATAGTACCCGAGCATATAGGTCTAGGCCCATATTGAAAATCACCTAGAGGGGGGGTGAATAGGTGATAATGCTAATCAATGCACAAATTAAAAATATGATGCAATAATCTCCCAAAACAAGACTAAGAGCCGAATGCCCCGTGAAGGGTTCTGAACTCCTTCCTCCTGATTTCTCGTATAATGAGTTGGAGGTGCGCAATGCAACCTTGTTGTATGGACAAAGATTGACAAGATGAATGGCAACAAGTGAATATAGCAATGACAATCAAAAGCAAGTAGTAATAGCAATAAAAGTAGAGCAAGAACAAGGAAAAGTAAACCAAACGCAAACACCAAGATTTGTTATCGAGGTTCGAGCACCCAGCTCTACTTCCCCGCCTTCCCCAGAAGGATTCCAATCACTTCCACTATCACAAAGATGTCACAAATACACAGGAGTACCCAACTCCTCAATCTCAAGTACAAGTTCTCTCTTGGTAGTCAAAAGACCACAAACTTTCTCTTTCAAAATTCTCTTCCCTTACAAAGGTCCTTAGAGAACAATGAGTAGGAATGAAGCTCTTGTGTGCAAAGAGAAAAGAAAATGAAATCAGAGAATTCTTGAAAACACTTCAGAAAATGAGAGAGAATTTCAGCACAAAAACCAAGAAACCAAGCTCTTTTGAATGCCTTAACTTTTGAATTTTTCTTGTAATAATTAGGTAATCCAATCTCTCCCCAAACACCCCTATTTATAGGAGAGGGCTAGGGTTAGAAGATAAACATTTTTAAAGCTAATCAGAATGTATTAAAACCAAACATGTCATTAAACACACTTAAGTGAGAAAAGGAAAAATTAAACCTGTTCAGAAACTAGCCGTTACTGTTCAACGGCTAGTCCGGTCGACCGGCCCGGTCAACCGCTAGTACAAAGAAAACGACCGTTGCAGGCTACGGTCGACCGGCCCGGTCGACCCAAACAAACAGAGAGTAAAGACTTACAGTCAGGCTCGTCTCGGTCGACCGTCACGGTCGACCGTGAGACATGCACACTGATACGTGCATTTGCCAGAACCTCGGTCGACCCGGGCGGTCGACCGGTGCAGCCTGTCACAGGAACGGTCGACCGGGGCGGTCGACCAGCTCAGGTCAAAAATCAAATTTTCAAAAGAATTTTAAGGAGATAACTATTTTTATCAAAGGATGTTTTAAATAGGAATAAGTATAAAACATAAATATAGATTTACAAGCAGAGGATTTTGTATCAAAATATTTTTGTAAAATTTATATGAAATAAACTTAGAATTAGGATGTGCGCAAAAACGTGTGTGTTAGAGCTTCAAACCTATTCACTATTCTTTAACAAAACTCTAAATTAAAAACAATCTAATTAAGTCTCTTGAGCAATCTTGAGCCATGCAATGCCTTGCTGAGCCTTCTCTTCTAAGTTCCTTCCTTGATGTGCAAAAAGCCTTCTTTACTTCATGAACCTAGAATTTCTTGCAATAGCTAAGCAATGGTCTCCAAACTATGGTACAAACCTGAAACTTATCTCAACAAACTAATTAGTACCATATAGCTCATATTTGGTTTGTTATCATCAAAACTCTAAACAAATGAAGAGTGTAACCTTATGGGCTAACAATCTCCCCCTTTTTTATGATGACAAAACAAATAGGTTATAAACAAAAATATAGGGGAGGAGAAAGCTCCCCCTCAAATTATGCTATATTAAAACAAGCAAAACAATGTAATTTGCAAGTAAACATCATGAAACCAAAACCATGAAAATATAAACGCTTGCAAAACACTTAAACTCAAATTACAAGTATTCATGAAAACACATCAAAAACTAAAAAAACATATATGAACTCACATGGAACCAAGACCATATGAACTCATAATTCTATCATAAAAACTCATTCTCCCCCTTTTTGTCATATACATCAAAAGGGTATGAAAACATTTTTATTCAATAACACAAACATTAAGTTCACACAAATGAAGGAAAATCTAGCAAAATCAAGTGGTTTAGTGAAAATATCGGCTAGTTGCAAATCCGTTGAAACATAATAATTATCTATATCTCCTTTCTCAAAATGATCTCTAAGAAAGTGATATCTAATCTCAATGTGCTTGGTCTTACTATGTTGATTTGCATTCTTTGTCATATGTATAGTACTAGTATTATCACAAAATATTTATGTGGTCAAAATACAAATCATAATCAAGGAGAGTATGTTTCATCCAAAGGACTTGTGCACAACAAGCCCCCGCGCAACATACTCCGCCTCCGGCGGTTGAGAGAGCTACGGAATTTTGTTCCTAGAGGACCATGAAACAAGACAATTACCAAGAAATTGACATGTCCCACTAGTACTCTTTCTATCTACTCTACAACCCGCATAGTCGGCATCCGAATAACTCGTCATTGAGAAATCCCGGTTTTCGGATACCATAGACCCATTCCAATCGTTCCCTTAATATAACGAATAATGCGTTATACCGCAATAAGATGAGACTCTTTGGGACACGATTGAAATCTAGCACAAAGACACACACTAAATATGATATCCGGCCTACTTGCCGTCAAATACAAAAGACTACCTATCATGCTTCTATACAATTTATATCAACATTTTTACCTTGGTCATCCTTATCAAGCTTGGTGGTAGTTGCCATGGGAGTGTTGCAACCTTTGAGTCTTCAAGTCCAAACCTCTTTACGAGTTCCTTTGCGTATTTGGCTTGACATATGAAGTTCACATCTTGCAATTGCTTGATTTGGAGTCCAAGAAAGAAATTAAGCTCACCCATTGAAGACATTTCAATTCACATTGCATAACCTTTTCAAATTCCTTGCATAAAAATCATTAGTAGAACAAAAATTATATCATCAACATAAATTTGCACAATTAAAATGTCATTATCAACATGCTTAGTGAATAGTGTAGTATCTACTTTGCCTTTAATAAAATCATTTGAAATGAGAAAAACTAGAAAGCCTTTCATACAAGCTCTTGGAGCTTGTTTCAATCCATATAAGCTTTATCAAGTTTAAAAACAAAATCGGGATGAACATGATCACAAAAACCGGGAGGTTGAGCAACAAAAACTTCTTCATTTATAAAAACCATTCAAAAATGCACTTTTCACATCCATTTGAAAAAGTTTAAAATTTTTGAAAGATGCAAAAAGCTAGTGTCATCCGTATGGCTTCAAGCCGTGCTACGGGTGCAAAGGTCTCCTCAAAGTCAATTCCTCAACTTGAGTGTAACCTTGGGCCACTAACCTAGCCTTATTCCTAATCACATTTCCGGACTCATCCATCTTATTCCTAAAGATCCACTTAGTACCAATTATTGGTCTATCGTGAGGCTTAGGAACAAGGTGCCAAACTTGGCTGCGCTCAAATTGATTGAGTTCCTCTTGCATGGCTAGCAACCAATATGAGTCCGCCTCGGCTTCGAGGATGCTTTTGGGTTCAAAATGAGAAATGAAAGCAAAGTTACCACATAGGTCATGGAGTTTGGAGCGAGTTGTTACCCCTTTAGATGCATCACCTAAGATGAGCTCCTTGGGATGATTTGTACCGTATCTCCAAGCTTTAGAAGCGGTTGAGAGCTTTCCTCTTTATCCTCTTGAATATCACCAACTGATTCTTGCTTATCTTCTTGAGCGGGTGAGTCCTTCAAGGATAGTCTCTCCATGTCTTCACCTAATGGGTTCAATCTCTACACATTCTCAACAACCACATTAGATTCTTCAAATTTAACATGCATGGATTCTTCAATGGTAAGTGAAGATCTATTGAATACTCTATAAGCTTTACTAGTTGTAGAATATCCAACAAAGATTGCTTCATAAGCCTTAGCATCAATTTACCCAAGTTATCTTTAGTGTTCAAAACAAAACACTTGCATCCAAAAACTTTGAAATATGCAACATTAGGTTTCTAGAAGTACATTTCAAAAGATGTTTTGGAAGAATTTTTACACAAAATAAATACGATTTGATATAGCATGCGGTGTTTACGGCCTCGGCCCATAGATATTGAGGGAGGTCATACTCACTTATCATTGTCCTAGCCATCTCTTGAAGTGTTCTTTTTCCTTTTCTACAACTCCATTTTGTTGTGGAGTTCTAGGACAAGACATTTCATGCTTAATTCCCTTTCATCACAATAATTCATGAAGAGTTGGTTAACAAACTCACCACCTCTATCACTTCTTATTTTCAAAATCGAAAAATCTTTTCTTTTTCAACTCTTTTTCGAAAATCTTAAAATGAGAAAAAGTTTGATCTTTGTGTTCCAAGAAGAAAACCCAAGTGAAACGGGAAAAATCATCAACCAAAACATATGCATATCTACTACCATTTACTCCATTAAACTCTTTAGTTTTAGTAGGTCCAAAAGATCCATATGAATTAATTCTAAAGGCCTAGTTGACATGATATCCTTGATTGGGTTTGAAGAAAGACTTGGTTTGTTTCCCAAGTTGGCACGCACCACAAATGCGGTCTTCTCTCAACTTCAGCAAAGGTAATACAACTTCACCATTCCTTTGATCACTAGAAAGATGGTCAAAAGATGCATGTCCTAATCTTCTATGCCAAAGCCAAGAATTTTCATCAAAAGCATTTTAAGCATTATTTAGTAAACAATTCCACATTAAGCATGTCAATGATATAAACATTATCATCACGAAAACCGGTAAGAATACAATCATTTGTTTTAACATCAAAAATCTTGCAAGAAGAATCATCAAAAACAACTTTAAGTCCACGATCACAAAATTGACTAATGCTAAGCAATTATGTTTCAAACCATCAACAAGTACAACATTTTCTATAGTAGGAGATGAACCAATTAAATGTTACCCTATACCGATGATAGTGGCCTTTTGAGTCATCCCCGAAGGTGACGGAGCCACCTTCCTCCTCGTACCTTGATAGGTTGTAAAGTTATTGATGTCCCACGTCATGTGTCTTGAACAACCACTATCAAGGTACCATCGCCCTACGTCTTGGAGCCTTGGTGTGTACCTACATCAAATAATTTAGGACTTGATTTTGGTACCCACATTTTCTTGGGTCCTAAAGGGTTTAGTTTTCATTAACCCAAACAAGATTATTTGATCTATTAACTTGGTCATAACAAAAATTTAGCTAAATGCCCATTTTTTACCACAATATGTGCATCTATATACTCTACCATATTTAAAAGCATAGTGAGTGTGTGATTTGTGAGCATGGGAATTGTGAGCATGAAAAGATTTAGCATGAGAAGTGTTATGTGTAGTGTTAGCATGAGTAGACTTAACATGTGAATCTTTAGCATGAGAGGTGTGCTTTTTAGAAATTTTTCTTCAAGTTTCTTAGTGTTAAAAGCACAATCTTTCAAAACTTTTCAAAACAACCATTTTAAATTTTAAAGAAGAAATTTCTTTTTCATCAACAATAGGAAGATTTCCCTTACAAGAAACCTTGTTGCATTAAACTCATTTTGAATGGAAATAAGATTAGAAGAAATATCATCCTTTTCTTTAGAAACCATAGCAAGTTGATTTTTGAGAAAAGCAACTCTTTTTGCAATTTAAAACATTCAATCTTCTTATTATCATAAGTTTCGGAAAGTTCAACAAAAGCATGAACAAGACTTCCTTACTTAATTCATCATCTTCATCATCAAGAGGTTGAGGGGTTACCTTTGGTTGTGTTTGCCATGAAACACATGTTCGCTATATCCGCCTCTTCGGCTCTGCTTTCTCGAATCCCAAGTTGCCTTGTACGCTTTCTTCTCTTTCCGATTTCTTTGGCTTAAAGGAGGAGGTAATCTTCTTCTTGAACTCCGGGTAATCCGCCATGATATGTCCGGGTCTTCGGCAATTATAGCATATAATTCTCCTCTCCTCTTTGCCTTCGAATTTTCTTCGGAAGTTGAGCTTGTTCCTCCGGTACATCCTTTTCACATTTCGCACAAGAGTGATAGCTCCTCATCTTCTTCCTCATCTTCTTCATCGTCCTCAAGAGTGGATGAAGATTTGAAGGCCATGGACTTCTTCTTTGGTGGAGCGGCCTCTTCTCTTGCTTTCTTTTCCATCTCATAGGTTTTTTAAGTTCCCATGAGACTAATGAGGTCCATCTCATCCTGTCGTTCAATTCTTTCAAGGTGGTGTCCTTGATCTCCCAAGATGTAGAAGAGCCCGAATCACTTTCCGCACCTTTTTGATCATTGGAGATATCATCACCTAAGGAAGAAAGAGCATTGTGTGATTTTAGTAAATCTAGTAATCTCATGCAATCAATAGATTCATCATCAAGCATTTTAAAAGATTCCTATTGAGAACCTCAAGAGATCTATTTTAGCTCTCTTGACTTGTGAAGTCCCTTCGTGTGTGACCAATAGATGTTGCCAAATCTCATAAGCGGATTGGCAATGATATACCGTGTAAGGTCATCCTCATTCAAGGCGGTTAATAGGGAGTTTTGGGCCTTGGAGTTAGCCTTATATTCTCTAAATGTAAAGTCGTCCATGTGCTCTCATCACTATCGGGTGCTACATAGGGTTTGGTCAAGGATTTAGTTACTAAGCTACCTAAAGATTGCAAAAGATAGTCATCCTAACCTTCCAAATAGGAAAATTGAGTCCATCAAATTTAGGAGGGGTTTGATGTTATCGGCCATGTTAACTAGTGATGACAAATGGAATGCAAATGTTGATTAGCAAATTTTAAGGATCTCTCTATGGATGTTAAGCCAAACCTAGAGTCCAAGCTCTGATACCAATTGAAAATCACCTAGAGGGGGGAGGGGTGAATAGGTGATAATGCTAATCAATGCACAAATTAAAAATATGATGCAACAATCTCCCAAAACAAGACTAAGAGCCGAATGGCCCGTGAAGGGTTCTGAACTCCTTCCTCCTGATTCCTCGTAAAATGAGTGGAGAGTGCGCAATGCAACCTTGTTGTATGGGACAAAGATTGACAAGATGAATGGCAACAATGAATATATGCAATGACAATCAAAAGCAAGTAGTAATAGCAATAAAAGTAGAGCACAAGACAAGGAAAAGTAAACCAAACACAAACACCAAGATTTGTTATCGGGTTTCGAGCACCCAGCTCTGCTTTCCCCCTTCCTTCCCCAGAAGGATTCCAATCACTTCCACTATCACAAAGATGTCACAAATACACAGGAGTACCCAACTCCTCAATCTCAAGTACAAGTTCTCTCTTGGTAGTCAAAAGACCACAAACTTTCTCTTTCAAAATTCTCTTCCCTTACAAAGGTCCTTAGAGAACAATGAGTAGGAATGAAGCTCTTGTGTGCAAAGAGAAAGAAAATGAAATCAGAGAATTCTTGAAAACACTTCAGAAAATGAGAGAGAATTTCAGCACAAAAACCAAGAAACCAAGCTCTTTTGAATGCCTTAAACTTTTGATTTTTCTTGTAATAATTAGGTAATCCAATCTCTCCCCAAACACCCCTATTTATAGGAGAGGGCTAGGGTTAGAAGATAAAACATTTTTAAGGCTAATCAGAATGTATTAAAACCAAAAACATGTCATTTAAACACACTTAAGTGAGAAAAGGACAAAAATTAAACCTGTTCAGAAACTAGTCGTACTGTTCAAACGGCTAGTCCGGTCGACCGGCCCGGTCGACCGCTAGTAAAAGAAAACGACCGTTGCAGGCTACGGTCGACCGGCCCGGTCGACCCAAACAAACAGAGAGTAAAGACTTACAGTCAGGCTCGTCTCGGTCGACCGTCACGGTCGACCGTGAGACATGCACACTGATACGTGCATTTACCAGAACCTCGGTCGACCGGGCGGCGGTCGACCGGTGCAGCCTGTCACAGGAACGGTCGACCGGGGCGGGGCGAGGTCCCCGGCTCAGGTCAAAAATCAAATTTTCAAAGAATTTTAAGGAGATAACTATTTTTATCAAAGGATGTTTTAAATAGGAATAAGTATAAACATAAATATAGATTTACAAGCAGAGGATTTTGTATCAAAATATTTTTGTAAAATTTATATGAAATAAACTTAGAATTAGGATGTGCGCAAAAACGTGTGTGTTAGAGCTTCAAACCTATTCACTATTCTTTAACAAAACTCTAAACTAAAAACAATCTAATTAAGTCTCTTGAGCAATCTGAGCCATGCAATGCCTTGCTAGAGCCTTCTCTTCTAAGTCCTTCTTTGATGTGCAAAAAGCCTTCTTTACTTCATGAACCTAGAATTTCTTGCAATAGCTAAGCAATGGCCTCCAAACTATGGTACAAACCTGAAACTTATCTCACAAACTAATTAGTACCATATAGCTCATATTTGGTTTGTTATCATCAAAACTCTAACAAATGAAGAGTGTAACCTTATGGGCTAACACATATAGGACTCTACGCTGTACTTGGGCCTAACTATTTTTATGTTGATCGTGCTTGGGCTTGCTTAGACACGACATGACACAACTCACTACCAATCCTCTCAAGGGCTATCATTGGGCCTTGACTAGTGAGTTAACCTTTTACTTATCTCATAGATGTTTAGGAAATCATCTTGGAAAATAGCATGTAGTGATCAGTTTTTGACTCTTATCGAGATCATGACGCATCCTGCTACCTCAGAGGTGACCAACGTGGCCAACCACCAACATGCCAGCAAGCCAACAGGGACCAAGAAGAAAGTCTCGGGTCCAGCCCTGAGGCTACTTTGTTCCAAGCCCACCACTCTGGATTCTCAACCAGTGGAGCTGTTCAAACCACTCGGAGGCTTTAACATCGAGAACAAATACCCTTTCCAAAGATTTCCACTCCAACTCTGATAACAGATCAGAAACGCGATCTTCGTGAATCGCGAAATCAGATGCTCACCCAGATCTCCCACACACTCCAGGCATTGCATAGCTCAAGCAGCTGTGACAACCCTACAACTAAGTAGGCAGTTACAGATAAGGATGGACCCTTCTACATGTCAATCCAGACATCCTGGCGCGATCAAAACAGTTACAAAGATCTACAGATACGCATTTCAAGCGGTTGTGGATAGCAATGGTTCCCTCTGCACGTCGATCTCAACAACCTGGCCGAAGCAGTTATAAATAACAGAAAATTCTCTTGTATGTCTATCTAAACTAGTCAAAACAGTATTGATTCAGAGATCGTGTAGTTACAAGAGTCTTCATTATCTTCATTCTCCTAACAACTCAGGCATGTATATATACACCTCCTTTTCCATCGAGAGGGAGGATCGCTTCTGATTATCACAAATAATACCACATATTTCTTTTTCTTTTTTCTAAACGAAGATACTTATTCTCACGCTTAAGGGTTTTTGACCGGCACCAGACTAGTGCTCCTGACCTGAAAGGTGCTTTTTCTTTCCATGGCAAAAAAATTTCCACCACATTAGTACTTTCATTGTGATCTCTTGAGTGAACACTCAGGGTTCTTCCCTCGCCAAACACTTTCAAAACAATTCATCAATAGCCTCATCAACAGTGATGGCCCCTCGGAAGAAGGCCTCTTCATTGAAAACACCCAGACAGGGGTGAATGAGTGATTAGAAAATAATATGGAATGAATTTAAATAATATAAATAATGTAAAAAGAGAAGATATGAGAAATCAAATGCAAAGACAGTGATATATCCTAGTTTGGTCCCCTGACCACATCTAGTCTCTCCTACGGAGATTTCTTGCCACTACCTCAGAACGTGTTCTGAAAGCCGCAACTTCTTTCAACTTGCCTCACACCCTCGAGACAACTCACTTTTATAATGAAAGATAGAAATAAAAAATGGTGATCAAGTTAACACGAAAACTCTCTCATAATCCCTATAATAATATTAGAGTATGAGATTGAAACATGATCATATGTGAAGAAAAGAAAATACCACTAGATTGCTTTGAAAGAATGAATGTGATTATAAGAGATCTTTTAAAAGTTTATTAAAAGTTGATAGCAGCTTATTTTTTATATAGGGTCAATAATCCCTATTTTCCATTGAAAATTCAAACAGGAAACTTACAAAAAAGAGTGAAGAGAAATTACAAGTAAAAGAATATTACAAGAACTCTCCTCTAGATTTTTTGTGAAAGTATGCCGGTAGGAGAGTTTGGTCAACGCGCGACCACTTTGTCTCTTTGACGATGCAAGCAACTAGACTTGAGATCTACTGCTCGGAACTTCCTTCTCGCCTTGTTCCGGAAGTTCCTCATTGAGAGTGGAAGACTAGGGTATTAGCACCCTAGATTTATCCTTAGAGGATTAGAAAAATAAATCTCTGAGTTTCTTGGAAGTTTTAGAGAATAATTCTCTGAGATGATTTTGTTTTTAGCCAAATCTTTAACAAAAAGTGCCCCTTGTTCAACTTAGAATGAGCTATTATAGGCCCTATATGGATGTAACCGCCCCTAAAAATCAGCAAAGACTGAAAACAGTCTTGATAGCCTTGCATGCGAGGCTATTACAGGCTCTGTGTGAGCCTAGCAAGCTTCATGCAAGCTACATAAGATTTGCGCGAGCCTACTACAGCCGTTTTGGCTAAGAGCGTGACCCTCTTAATTATCTCCTCTTAATGTAGAGATAATATAGTGTAACTGCCCACTTTAAGTGGCATAAACCCACTAAAGTAGTGGGGGTAACCACTAATCTACTGGGAGATTTGAAACGGTCAAATAACCTGGAGTTAAAACTCCAAAAGCTCTATGCGGAGCTTGCCTACTGCGAGGCAAAAGTTTCATGCAGAGTTAGCCCACTACGAGGCTAAAGCTCTATGAGCTAGCCCTTACTGAGATCAAGCTCCATGCGGAGCTAGCTCAGTGCAGGGCTAAAAGCTCCATGCGGCGCTAGTCTGCTGCGGGGTTAGAGCTCATGCGGAGCTAGCCATTTTGACTAAGTTAGCCATTTTGGCTGAGCTTGAACTGTCTGTTCAATCGTCTGCGGCTTATCTTTTAAAAGTGTCGACAAGTTAGACATTGTACATACCAGTCTGAGAGCTACCTGGGGTCCTATTTTTTTAGAAGTGTCAACAATCTCTTATGTATAGATTCTCGAAAATAAAGTTGTTACAAAATATATTTGATTGGCTACAAATCAGGTAGTCAATTAGAGATAGATACCATAAAATACTACTTGTGAAAAATATGCAAAAAATTAATTAAAACTGACTATATTTGAAATGTCAAAATAGTACTACCAAAATAGATTCTGATACTCATTTTGAATTTTGTTTTAGACTAAGTAAAGTAAGTTTTTGAAATACAAAGTAAATTAAGTATTTGAAAATAGTTAAATAATTTTTTAAAAATAGCTAAGTAAAGTAGTTTTTGAAAATTTTATTTTGAGCATATATAACCAAAAAAATGTAGTAAATGCTTGAGATTTTGAAAATCTTTTTGTGTGTGCATGTGTCTTTCCATAAATACTTGAAATTTTGTAATTTTTTGTGTGTGACTATCCATAAGCTTCTCCACGTATCTAATTTGTTTTAACAAAATATCTAAGACACCTACCCAACTTTACTCGATATGAAATAGAAGTTGAAGTTGGCTGATCGTCAAGTGCTTTAAGTTGATTCTTGAATCTTCACTTGGGTCTTGATTTAAGTAAAACTTGAATTCTCCACTTGGTTGATTTGAGTCTTAACTTGAGCTCATCCTTTTTGATGATGATAAACCTTCATCCTACAGATTTGCAATATAAGCTTTAGTCTTTCTATCCTCCATCAATGGTATCAACTTGCTTGAGTATCTCTGAATATTAAACTATACACTAACAAACAATTAGTACCATAAGAATGATTTTTTATTCATCGTCAAAATACAAAGTCGACAATCTCCTCCTTTTTGATGATGATAAACCTTCATTAAATAAATATAAACAAGAATAACGTAAAATGCTCTCCCTGTTTATATGATCTCCCCAACATAAGGGGTGCCAGTACACCACTGAACACACTGGTGGCCCTCAGGTAGAACTGAAGTTTCAGTTCCACAATATTTGACCATTATAAACACGTACACATATTGATTCCACCAGTTTTTCCCCATCCCGAAGTAAGTTGCCTGATTATTACAATTTATGTTCATGATGATCATTTATGGGGATTAACATGATTGTTCTTACATGAGGAACATGCTTGATATAAGAGTACAGGATCTCTGGGGTATAACTGATAGCAGGTGGGTGTATAACTGATAGCAGGTGTCAAGTCATCGTAAAGATGATAATCTCGAGTCAGGTAATTAATTGGTCAAGTGTCATGATATCGGGTGAAGTATACAGTACTAGTAAAATACAGGATCATGCCAAACCAGTACAAAATTATTTCAAACTCTTCACAATAATTGTAACGCCCCACCCTGATGGATACCAAGACGCTACTGCGACGTACATATGCATGATAAAAACATCCTCACGTATATACGTTAAGCATCAGTACAGACCAGAATCAGAGTATGAAAATACGTAGTGTATATGCATTCCAACATAGGGAGTGTACAAACTTACAAAGTTATCACATAGCGTGATATATTATTACATGTACATTATACCATAGCCAGGTACAAAAGTAAAATTACAACATGTACAACGAGCTGAGAGAGGAAATCCTGCGAGCTAGAAGGAAGAGTCAGTTACGGAAAGAGCCGGGACTAGCCAGCCTGCTCCGAGAGGCAAGCTTGATCTTCGGTGGAGGGCTCTACTTCAATCCAAGTTTCAGGACCTGAATATGCAAATTCAGGGGAGTCAGAAACTCTCCAACAAATGTTCAGGTGAAAACCAAGTGGCTTGACTAGATATATCCAATCAGAAATAAACATAAAAGCTGTATCGCATGTACATGACCAATAAGTATGTGCTGGAGGTATTTGATGTAAGCGATAAAGCATGAATAAAATCTTTTATTACTATTGTAATATTTACTTTTATACTCGTCCTATCATATGTCTAGGTATGTAATAGCGTCTTAGCACACATACATCCACATTTGAGTAAGTCGAGGTTGTTATGGAAACCAGTGGAGGTATCAACGAATAATGTTTACAGTGGATCCCGTGCATACCCGGGACACGGCCCAGGATGCTCCGCTGCTGGTGTAAGAAACCTACCGCAAGGCGTTGGGAGGGTCTTATAGGATTCCTTTTTCAAGATGGTACTAAGAAGGAGGGAGCCAACACTCTGATCGAGGGAAAGTCACGAACAAAAAGTGTATGTTTTGAAGTTAAAGATTTAAAGTGTGTGTGCTTTGGCTTCCTCGATACTTCTGTTATAGCATAGAGGCTAAAACGAGTCAAATCCATAAGGACGGGAGGCGATAGAAGCTTACACAGTATGTTCACATGTATGTTAACGGTTCTTCAATATTTGAAAGAATGAAAAGAAAAGAAAATAAAGAATGAAAAGAGAAGTATGGTGAAACACAAAGAAGTGAGAAACATAGAAAAAGAATATATTTGTGATTTTTTGTGGTATTTATAAAAAACAAGTGAAAAAGAAAGAAAACTCATGGCTACTAACTACTAATGACTCTACCAACAAGCTAACCTCTTAGTGATAGTTGCCTCACATGTATCATTAGTGAGCTTTTCAAAGCATGACCCATATGTTAACTCATCACATTCAAACTCAACAAAGCAAGAGCAAGTTATACTTAAACCATCAAACAAAACAAGAGTAAGCATGAAGTAAAATAATGTTAGCTTGTTAGAGAGTAGGATGTTAGAGTGTTAGATCCATCATCATGAGCCATCCATGGCTCTTGCAAGAGCAAAGGCCAAGTAGAGGCTATTAAATTCATGTGGATTATCAAGTAAGAAGTTAGACTAGTTAGTAGTTAGTAGTTAGTTGCCATGAGAGAAAAGATTAAACTAAACATGTAAAAGAGTTAGAGAAGAAGCAAATAGAGATAAAGGAAGAACCTTTTATAGAGTGTCACCCTCCATTACAAGAACTTTCTCTTCTATCCTATGATCACTCTCTTTCCTATTACATGATCTATCAAAATAGAAAAAATAAAAGAAGAAAATAACTAATCTAAACTATCCTAAACTACAACATGGAGAAGAAACTACCCTAACTCTCTATAATCTCCCTCTGAAGAACACAAAGGGGTATTTATAGGCAAACTTGGGCACCAGGAGACTGTACAGGCTGCGCCTCGAATCTCGATGCGCGGCTCCACAAGATTATCATGAAAACACGACAATTACTGCATTTCCGTGGCAATGCTTGGGAAGCGCGCGCAACACCGCCTGCTGCGCGCTTTCCGGATGTCCCCCTGTCGGCTGTACTTACTGGTTTCCAGATTTGGCCCCTGGTTTTGACAAAACTGCTCCAAGGTCAAGGCTAATTATAAGCCTTTAATCACCCATTAAATGGTGATTTAGGGTCTTCTCTTCATTGCACCACCATGGACCTGAAAATACAGAGAGGTATTATTAGCAGAATTTAATATTAAATAAATGTGAAGATGTGATATGAATATGCAGTTTTAGAGACTAATTATAATTCCACACTTATCTTTGCTCGTTCGAGTAAAACAAAAAACTAAAAGAATTATTACACCACTTCGCAGGTGACGCGATTGCACTGATCATGTGCAACAAGCCGTTAAACTTCTAGTTTCCCCTAGAGGAGGAGTTTTGTCTCCTGAGGGTTTTCAGCGGATTACACCACAAAATCCATAAAGAAAAAAAATCAAATGTTGTATTTTGAAAACGCATTTTGAAATAGAGAAAAGTGTGAAGTATTTTTGCGAAAATATAAGTGATCCAAGGTCGAGGTTAACCAAAAATTGTTCTTCCTTAAACTAAGTTAAAATGTAAAATCTTGTATAAAATTAAACGTAAGAATTTAAAATTGAATCGATTCTTGATCTTTCATAAAACTCTTAGAAAAAAAAATACACTTTGTGAAACTGTGAAGATTTTTGGATATTGACTCAAACTTTCATGCCATTGATTTGTGTATATTTTTTTCTCTTTTTTTTCTTTTTTTTCCTTCCCTTAGTTTTCTTAGGCTTCTTATTTACTGGGTAGTGAGCCTTTAGTCGGTGACTCCCAAATAGATGATCTTAGGGCACCAGATGAGAAAACATCCCTCGGACTTAAGGACTCGAGTAAACAAGACCACAAAATAAAGGGGATTATTTATTTTTGTCCACCTTTTTAGGTGTGAATAATCATGCTTCCTGAGCATAATTACCAACTTCAATAAGTGATTTTATTATCA